>SZYD01000129.1:0-39064 GCA_009363875.1 Mikania micrantha | reverse complement strand
CCAAGTCTCACCCTTCTGATTTATGAGCACAATGTGTTGAGTTTAAGAGTTTTTCCCACCCATACTTATTCTTTCAAACTATTGCTCTCTTACCAAACTTGTAACACCCAACTTTATTATGTTTAATATAAAATTAATAGTGAAATATGGTCCAGATTTTTTCAAAATTCGGTATGACCCGCGTTAAAAATTACATTCCTTACAAAACTGACCTACTCAAAATCAAATTTTCACATATAAAAGACTGCTACTACTATAGCCAAACTTGTGCCATAATAGTACTAGTACTATCATGCATGTCAACATATAAAATTTGACCCATTACAACTATTATCAAAGGAAACTTAACAATACCAATTTTTATAAATTTAAGTTTCACCAAAACCGTTCACCACGGTCATTACAAACCTTGGATAACCGATCCGAGACTTGTTCCATTCCTCATTGCATCGGAGCTTTACCTTCAATTTACACCCTACAATTAAATTAGCAAACGATAGTAAGTAATCTAATTCACCCACTACATATATGTAACGGAATATTTAAAATCAATCGTTTATATTCCGTTACAAGTATCTACCGTACATAGCTTAAAACTGACATTATGTCAGAATCCACCATCTATCATAGAGTTGAGGAAACTATCCCTTACATAGTCACCATAAGAATATGCTAGCATGTTAGAGTTTATACTCTAGTCAATCACCATTATTTAATATACCACCATGTTAGTTGTTTATTTTCTATTCAACCCCCATATATTTAATATACCACCATTTTAGAAGTTTTTCTCTACTTTACCACCATATATATTAATATACCAACATGTTTGAGGTTTATACTCTACTCAACCACCATATATTTATATACCACCATATTAGAGGATTACCCTCTATTTACCACCAAAATTTTAATATATCATCATATTAGGGTTTATCATCTATTCTACCACCATATATTTAAATATCATCATTTAGAGGTTTATCCTCTACTAAACCACCGTATATTTAATAAATTGGCATGTTAGAGTTTATCCTCTATTTAACCACCACTATATATAGACACATATATTGATTAACCACCATTGCCAACACCACATAACATCACCTAAATCTAATCAAATCATGTTTAAATCGTCCTTATATATAGTCTGGTAGACTACTTACCTCGACTAGAAGATGATCTCACTTGATTATCCTTCCAATTGAACCTTGATTTCCTGTTTAAACTTTATCTGGTCAAGATGACAAGGGTTTCTTGCCAAATCATGAGCCTAAACATCAAGTAAATTATAAAACATACCAAAAAAACATTACAAAATTTAGAATCCTACACTACTCAGAACTCAACCAAATTTTTATTGGTTTGTCACACACCTTTAAAGATACAACTATGTGATTCAAAAAAACTGAGAAAACGTGATTATCTCAAGTGGTTCATAGCCTACACTTTCCATTGAAGCTTTAGATCATGAATTTTTTTGCTAGATTGTATGTCTCCAATTCTACTCGTCAACAACCTCACTTTTTTTTTTCTCTTCTACCTTCCTTTTTTGGATCGAAATGACACCCCCTCTCCGTATAGCTTATGCCACCTCATCCATGTGTTTGTGCCTATATATATATATATATTATATTTTGTTTCTAGAACCCATGTCAACATTCATATATATATATATATAATATATAGAGAGAGAGAGAGGGCAGTTATAATACAAAAGAGTATGGAACATACTAAGCGTAGGAAGCAATCTAGATCGTCGATCCGTTAATTTTTGATGGCCAAGATTAACGCGGTGGCATTTTAGTAAATACACTTGTTTCTTTAATTGTTTTTATGGTAAGTTTTTAACAAAAAAGGGTAAAAACGTCATTTTGAAATACCACATTTAAACCTAATCCTAAAAAAGGTACTTTCAATTTCAAAAAACCGCTTCCTGTAATTATCACCGTCTTCTTTGAAATATTTAAACTTTTACGACTGCATCGATAATCAAGATCAACGATAATATGGAGAAGACACCATAGTCGTCAACAAAGTAAGCATACGATACTCATTACGTCTATTACATCAATTTGTCATTTTTTGGATTTTTTTTAATATAAACAACTGCAATGTGTACCAGGAAAGTTTTCTGAAGCCCTAAACACAACTCGAGCAAACAAACAAAAGAAAGGCGATCTAAATCAAATAACGACAGATTGTCTGCTAGAAAAGGGAGGTGATTATAGTAATCTTCATCATTCCGTGATTGTTTTTAGATGTTATTAATTTGTTATTATACTAGAGATGTTAAAATTCTTAATGTCTTTTTCTTCAATGTATAATTTTAATTGTAAATTTGTACATATTTAATTATATTGTAAAAATTTTCAATTGTGCATATAATTTATTATACTTTATGTATGGAACGTGATTTTTTAGTGGTACGTTATTTGCATTATAATCCTGTTGAACATTGTTGTCTATTGTATTACTGGTTGGTACGTTTATTATGCTTTAAAATCCTTTTGAACATTGTTTGTCTATTGTATTACTATTGTACGTTATTATGCATAATAAACCTTTTGAACAATTTTTGTCTATTATATACTACTTTGGTACGTTATTATAGGTCCCTATCTGAGAAACCCGTTCAAATTAATGTTGTTGATGATGATTTTGTACAACCACCTAAACATCATAAAGTATCAATTGCATCCATTCAAACTCCCACAAGACCACCTACTAAACCATTTGTTTGATTACATGAGAAAAAATTGAAAGCAAGAGTAGGGGTTGTTACTTTAAAAAACAGTATCAGTGGGCTATCAAAGCAACAAAGGAAAGCAATCATTTCAATGGGTTTAAACCTTTCCTGTCCTTGGAGGTAGAGACAGTCCCAACCAGACTTGCACAGTGGCTGCTCTCAAACTATGATAGTGACAATAATGAGCTGAATGCAGGTAACCATACACTAAAGGTTACTCCTACCACGTGCAATACACAGTCTCTTCTCCATATTTGATTATTGATCGAAAAAAAAATGCTTTATATATTATAAACCGCTTATTAATAAAAAAATCAATGAAATACTGTTTTGCATATTTTTGGAACGTTTTTTAAATATCTCAGTCATTACCTTAAACATGTTTCTGAACAAAATACCTATTTTAACCCTCCGTCCAATTCATACTAATTACCCGTGTAATAATACCATGGTTTCCTACGCTTTCAATCAATCATACCCAGTGAAATCCCACTTAAAAGTAGGGTCTGGGGGAAGGATGAAAACAAACCTTACCCCTACCCCCAAGAAGGGTAGAGTGGGTCCGGCTCATGAAAACTTCCTCTTATATATATATATATATTACTATTATTATTGTTAATATCATATATATACATATATATATATATATTTTACATGAAACACACCGCAGGAAAACGGCAAATGAAACACACCGCAGGAAAACAGGCAAATGTGAACACATAGGCACATGTAGACCAAACAATGTATAAGCAGTAAAGCACCCAAACAACATATCATCTACAAATTACCCAGCAAACCAGCCAAATCATAGACACATACAAAATACAAAACACATACTCACCACTGATACATGCATAAAAGATATAGAAGACATAAGCAAACATACCATCGTGACAATAAGGCATTCCTCTAAACTATGGCTTCTAACATGTATCCTAGTACCTAATAATCTCTAACCTTTATTCTATTCTCAAGGTAGTCCTATCACTAATCATGTCCTCCGAGAGGTGCAATGCTAACAATTCTAGCTAATCTGCTCATCCCATGTCAACCTAGGTCGGCCCCTACACCTCCTCCCGTCCACAACTAAGTGCTCTACGCTTCGAACCGGAGCCAATACGCCTTTCTCCTCACATGACCGAACCATCTCAATCTTCCTTCCCTTACTTTATCTGAGATGCAAGACACCCCCAGCCTTCCCCTGATGGTTTCGTTTCTTATTCGGTCAAGTCTTGTGTGCCCACACATCCATCTTAGCATCCTCATCTCTGTCGTTTTTACTTTCCTCTCTTGAATCTTTTTAATCAGCCAACAATCACTTCCATACATCATGGCCGGTCTAACTGCTACTCTATAGAATTTACCCTTTAGTTTGTCTGGGAATCTCTTGTCACATAAAATGCTTGTAGCTGCTCTCCACTTGTTCCAACCTGCCTGCACACGATGTGTGACGTCATAGTCAATATCTCCATCACTCTGGACGACAGATCCTAGGTATTTAAACTTTGTTGTCTGTGGCACCTCTTGCCTTCCAATATTCACCTGATCCTCCTCGTTTTCCTCATCGTCAGCCCCACTAAAGTTACAACAAAGATACTCCGTTTTTGACCTACTGATGCGTAGTCCTTTACCTTCCAAGGCCAATTTCCATTCTTCTAACCTCGCATTTAGGCCCTCCTTTCTCTCTGCCACCAACACAATATCATCCTCAAAACATGCACCATGGAATGTCCTCCTGAATAGACTTTGACAGCTCATCTAAGATAACTGCAAAAAGGAACGGGCTCAGTGTCGAACCTTGGTGTAGTCCCACCTCTACCTGAAAGTAGTCTGTATCACCCACTAGGGCTCTAACACTCGTTTTAGCACTTTCATACGTATCCCTTATCATCTCTATATACCACCAAGGGATACCTCTACGCTGTAAGCTATCCCATATTATCTGACGGGGTACGCTATCGTACGCCTTCTCCAGATCGATGAACACCATAGGTAAATCACTTTTTCTCTCTATATTTCTCCATGAGCCTCCGCAAAACATGTATTGCTTATGTGGTCGATCTCCCAGGAATGAATCCAAATTGGTTCTCAGTTACTTAGGTTTCTCTCCTCAGTCTTGTTTCGATCACTCTTTCCAAAGTTTCATGGTATGACTCAAAAGTTTAATTCCCCTATAATTTTCGCGATGCTGAGCATCTCCCTTCTTCTTATATAGAGGAACTAAAACGCTACTTCTCCACTGGTCAGGCATCTTACCAGTTTTGAGTATCTTGTTGAACAACGATGTCAACCATGTAACCCCTTCGTCTTTTAGACACTTCCATGCTTCTATAGGAATCTCATCTGGTCCCACTGCTTTCGCCCTTCCCATCCTCTTAAGTGCTCTCTACACCTCATCCCGAGTAATGCGACTACAGTAGCAGTTGTTTCTTGCTTCTCCTCTGTTCGTTGTGTTGTCGTTGTCTTCCGTGCCGTTGTTGTTGTTGAATAACTCACTAAAATAGGTTTGCCACATCTTCCTTATGTCATTGTCGTTCACCAGGACTCGGCCGTCTTCACCCTTTATGAATTTCAGTACTCCTATGTCTTGCCTCCTCCACTCCCTTGCTTTGGCAATCTTAAACATGTCATGCTCTCCTTCTTTAGTTTCAACGCATTTATACATCTCCTTGTACCCTTTCTTTTTAGCTTCAGACACGGCCTTCCTTGCGTCTCGTTTAGCCTCCTTGTATTTGGTCCTTAAACTTTCCTTTTGTACGTCCTCCGTGCATGTGACCAACTCCTTAAATCTCTCTTTTTTTGCTTGAACCTTGTGTTGCACTACATGTTCCACCACCATGACTCCCTCTGGCCACCTAAGCTTCTATTTGTCATCCCCAACATCTCTCTTGCCACTCTTTTCACATTGTCAGCCATTGCCTCCCATATGACGTTTGCGTCTTCGTACTGTGCACTATCTCTTCCAACTAAAACCTTGTCCCTGAACACCTGCAGGTTGTCTCCTTTTAGACCGCCCCATCTAATCTGGGGTCTAACCTTTCTTTTATCCGTCAGCTTCTTTCTCATGGCGATATCTGTGACTAAAAGTTTGTGTTGCGATGCCATTGTCTCCCTCGGGATGACTTTGCAATCCAACCACGTGCTTCGCTCCCGTCGTCGCATCAAGAGGTAATCAATCTGTGTGTCTCGTCCTCCACTGCTGAACGTGATCAGATGCGAATCCTTTTTCTTGAAGAAGGAGTTTACGATTCCAAGATCATGAGCCATTGCAAAGTCTAGTAGGCTCGCACCACTGTCGTTTCTGGACCCAAAACCGAAACCTCCATGTATCGATGGAAAACCTTCATTATCCTTTCCAATATGACCATTGAAATAGCCTCCAATACATACTTTCTCTTCATGTGGTATGTTTCTCATAACCTCATCCATGCAATCCCAGAACTCTCTCTTCTCATTCTCCCCTAGCCCAACGTGTGGTGCGTAGGCGCTCACCACTGCAATCACTTCCTCGCCTATAACCGTTCTTAGTACCATGATTCTATCATTGTACCTTTTCACCTCCACCACCGTGTGTTGAAGTTCTTTGGCGACCACAAACCCCACTCCATTCTTTGCCCCATCTGCACCTGAGTACCATAGCTTGTACCCGTTGTACTCTCCTCTTTTCCCCTTCCACCTTGTCTCTTGGAGGCAAGCTACTTGTACTCTGCGTCTTCGTAATGTATCCACCAACTCCAACAACTTTTCGGTCAGCGTTCCTATGTTCCATGACCTTACCCGTAAAATGTTCCCCCCATTTACCCCCTACCCACACCTCCCCTCCCAGGACACGATCTCAAGGAAGCATGCTGTAATCTACTATTATATTGTAAGATCAAACACACCACAATCAAAGTCACGAGGTGTATGGACAAACTGAAACAGGAACGAATATAAGTACACACAATGATCAGCAGGTATTAATACCACGGTCACAACAATCGACAAACACAAACGAAACACCCAGAAAAGTAATACACCATTGGCTGAAACCCAACAAATGTAATACTTTAAGCTGCAGTTAATAAAACCAGGCACAAAGAAAAAGGAGCAATCTCACCGCGGGTTGTCGATAATATTGTCTGTGCATTGCTCGTGTGTTTAACGTTGCTCCGTTGTTCCGCTGTACCTGATGCGAAAACGGAAAACAGACAAAAAAACGAACCTGCCCCTGCTCCGCTGCTTGTTTATTTATTTCCAGCCGGTGTGACAATCCGATATTTTCGGGTTAACCCCATAAACAAAAATTAACAGAAATAATTCGAAATCAAACGAAATCAAAATAGAAGGATTAAAAGTGAACAAAATGGGTATTGAAACATTATAACTACAAGGATTATATGTGTAATATCATCAAATTAGAGAATTTGACTTTTAGAAGTCAAAATTCGTGTATAATCTTGATGGAAACCGAAATTCACATTAATTCAATGAAATTGATCGAATTAAACCTTTCAATAACTCATACTAATAATCATTAACAGTTATCATACGCTATTAAGATTAGTAATGATCGAAATTAACTCAAATCATACTCAAAAGTCGAAACCGCCACTTGTGGTGATAGAACTCTCATCATTCGACTTAGACATCACAAATTGAGCATTCCAAGACTCTAGTCGGCACATCAAACATATACCAATTCGAAGCAACAAGTCGTGGATAGTGGAATTCGATTGAGAGCCAGCCGAAGAACGACCCTTTAGTCGACCTACTTGAATTCGACATCCAATCAAGTAAGTATTGAGTCCAACACGATCTAAAAGTGCCGATTAAGCAAACCCACAACGAAATGGAACCAAAGAATCACGAATTTCAAGTGTTCAAATTCTAGGGTTCTTGAAACAAACGGTTTTGGGGGTTTCGGTCGAGATGGGTTTAAAAATTAAATCAAATAGCACCACTTGTTTCAGAAACCACCGATTAACAAAACCCATATGCCAATTTCATGAAATTATAACGAATTGTATATGATCAAGTTCTAGGGTTCCTATAGTAAAACGATTTGGGGGATTCGATCCAAATGTGATTCATAACAATGTAATTTATGCAGAAAGTTTCGAAATGCCTTTATGAAAGAAAACCATATATTGATTTTATATAACAACCACGAATTCGATGATGTTGATTTTAGGGTTCTTGATAAAAACGATTTTTGGGGTTTTAATCTGAATGAGCATGAAAACCCAATTGAATGGTACTGATAGCTTCGGAATACATTGGTGAATAAAAACCCTATGATTCTTATGATTAACATACATGAATTGAAACGATTTTTGGAATGGGATTTGGGATGTATATGTTCCAACCAAAGGGGGGCCACGAATTGTGATGTTGTTGACTGATAATCAAATTAAATCCACCCCTGAACTCGTTCGGATGCCTGGAATAAAAGCCCTTTGGGTTTGGGATCGATCGGGTTCGAATTGAGGACCATTTGGAACTTAGTTGGTTCGGTCAAGGTTAACAATGGGGATTTAGAATCGATTGTGTTTAAAACTAATTGGAAACCAATTCCACTGCGAAATAGGAGATAGCCCAGCTGGTTTGGGTGCATGCGGGTGGTTCGGGTGGTCCCGGGTTCAAACCCGAGGGCTGCTGGGTTTTTAAATTTAAAAACCATTTTGGTTTTTAAACTGTAACTCGCTCGTTTTAACTCCGTTTTGACTCGTTCGACTTGCGTTGGAACCATAATTCAATTCCGAACATATCAGAATAATAAAATTTATATTTTGAACAAAAAGTTTAATCGCGTATAATTACGTTTCGTTAAATGATATCGTATATGTTTATACGATTTAAATCGAACGAATTTAGATTCGTACACTATTTCATATGAACGACTCACACAATCTAAAATACGTGTGTTGACATGTATGTAACCACAAACTAGATATGGATATTGCGAATAACACAACGTTATTGTTAAAACACAGATTCTTCGTAGAAGCTTATCTACGTGATTTCGCGTACACGGATCATTATGTTTACTATCAAAGGTGTGTACCCGGACCCTTTTCTTATTTTAACTGTTTTGGGGGAGAAAACATGTGCAAACAAACATTTTAGATACATATCACTTGCATGAGTTAGCTATTTACGATAAGTGCGAACATACCATTACAAGTCCTTACATATCGAACCGTTTAGTTTGCCGTAGTGCAAAGCGTGGTAGTTGAAGATAGATATATTAGGTTTGACAAACCTCACTTGGTAGATTGTAGGTCTACGCAAGTGTTTAACTAGCCAATTCAAACATTACTATTGTTTGTGCTAGACAATAGTGGAAAGGCAAATTACATTCTAACCGTCAGTTTCGGTTTCGACCGCTTATGTAAATAGTACAAATGACTAGCTATCATGACTATGCATGTGTGATTATGTTATCTGCAAACATTTCGATTCAAACAGTTGTTTCAAACATTTGTGACTACTCAAACCTGTGTATGCACCAACCTTTGTGTTGACTCGATTTACATGTTTTCTCAAGACGCTAAGGTACAAGAACAAGCAAGCATGGACTAGGAGATCGAGTCTCATGCATATTTTACATTACAGTTGTTTTGGATTTGAATATTTGAGACATTATCATTGTAATTTACATTTTGCAAACATTTAATTGTTTTACTTTTTACAAATGCTTCCGCAATGTTTAAAACTCTGAATTTTTCAATTTAGACCAAAGTTATGTTTGAAAAGCATATAGAGGTCTTCGCTATGTCTAATGATCTGAGATCCTGGTTTGTCACGTCCTAAACGGTATGATTCCGTTAGTTGAAATTGGGGGTGTGACAGCCGGCAAGATAGAAGACAGCGAGATAGAGATTGCTAGGAAGCGAGAGAGAGGATGAGAGAAGGAGAGTTAGATATCGAGGTGGAGAGAGAGAGATCAAGAAATCCCCTGTGTTTCGTCTACAGTCATCGTTTTAGGGTTTCAGGGTTTCAGGTTGGGTGGTTCGTGTGCTGTTGTTGGCCGATCGTCTAGTGGTTTGGTGGCTATTGGTGCGTCGTCTCCGGTCTATTAAGGTGGTTGAAGCGTTGGTTTCCGACCGGCCGGCCGATGGTAGAAGAGAAGGGGTATATAGATAGAGAGAGAGAAGAGAAAGAAGTGAGAGCTGAGAAACGTTGATGATGAAGAAGGAGGAGGAGGAAGAAGAAGCGAAGAAGAAGATGGTACCCGGTGATAGATGCCGGCCAGCCGGTGGTGGTGATGCGGTGGTTGCTGGGCGGAGGCGGTAGCTTCGGCTGCCTCAGTGACCGTTTGCGGTCTAAATCAAGTGTCGAGTCCCTTTTCTCACTTTTTTGTACGGAGAGCAAATTATAGCTAACTTCATGGCTTCCTACGCTTCTCACGTTAAAATCCCTTTGTATCCGATCTGACTCCTATATATATGTATATATGTATATCTATTTTTATCATTTATATATTTTTTTATTTTTACAAGTACTTATCCACCACACACACACACAGAGAGATAGATATATATATATATATATATATATTAAATTAAGATGTTACACAAGTAAGCAAAACATAAAATCCAGATCTAATTCTAACTTAAAATAAAGTATTGCATCCTTATATTTGTTTATAACTCAAGAATATAGTATGTATGATAACACATGTGTAACATCCCAAAAATTTACGAACGAATGTGAAGAGTGAGTATAAGAAACTCACTTGTTTTGCTTTAGATTTTCAAAGTATTCCTTGATATTTTTTAAGAACCAATGAATGTCAAATCAACCTAAGTGTTTGTAAAGACATTAACTTAGATATTTCTCACCTAATGTATATGTCTATGTTTGTTTATATGAACCATTTGACTTATATTTAAAAGATTTTTGTTTAAACATTAGACTGAAAATACTTTACAACTTTTGTAATTAAATAGAATAAAAGTGGGTGTGTAAAATAGAATAATGTTTTCATAATTGTTTATAGATTTTTAAATAAAATAATGATTTACAAATGTTATAAATTATAAATTAATATTTAAATTATATAAATTTGGAAAGAATTTACGAATGTGTGATATATTTTCACACATTCATATATTTGAAAATTGGTAAATAAATTACTATAAGATTTGAACAAATTATGTTATTAATTTATAATTAACTCTTTAAAATAGATATGTTTAATCATGATGATTTTTCAAAAAAAAATATTATATGATTTTAGTTTAATTAAAAGAATGGTCTAAAGATATATTTCATTTAAAAGTATTTTATAGTTAATAACATATATTGTAGAAAGTTTTAAAATCTTTTTAAGGAATTTTATATAATAAAATCTGCAAGAAAGTTACTTCAAAAACGTGTTCTGGGAAAAAAAACAGTTCTGGATTCTCACCCACAACCCCACGTCTTACCTTTTCTTTGAGCAATTTTCATTAACTTTATTACTAGTTTTATTATTTACTAGTATAACCCCTCTAATTTCTTTAGGTTATCATTTCATGTAAATGTTTATAAAATTTTAGAAATTACTAATTCTTTTTAACTTTTATTATCATTATTAAGTTTAACTTGTGTGTGTGTATTTAGCAATTTGGCATGCGTAATTGGCAATTCATGACAACTCGAACTTCCTAATCACATTATAATCATAATGGGATGGAATTGGAAGTATGAAAATGATAGTTGGTCATTATTAGCAATTCCTGAAATTATACGCGAAAAGCCGAGCAAACGATTGCGGAAATGGCAAAATCAATCAAACCCTCGATTTGTTCCATCCCTATCCTATTGTTCCATGTCTATCCCATCCTATCTGATTAAAATCAGATAATTATGTTGAAAATAAAATGTTTAAACTTGGAAAAGAAGTAGAATGCATATAAATACAAAAATCTTGACTTTGGTCAAAGTTCGACCACTTTCTTCCTTCCCCAACCTCTCAATCTCTACCAGGATCTCCTCTACCACTTCTGGAACCTTAAACCCATCTCCAACATCAATTCCAAGTGATATCCAAACCCAAGAACAAGTGAAATCAATAATCAAGCTTCCAAAAGTGTGATTTTGGCGATTTTTCAAGCAAATCCTTTACCAAGTAAGTTTCAAACTCAATCCTTGATTCTAATAGTTTCATATGACTTAAATAAACATGTTTGAATGATTGGTGAAGTTTGAAAATCATCAGAATTCAAAAACACATTGAAAGGGTGATTTTTTTCAAAACTCGGATTTTTCAAAGGTGTCAAATGTCACACCCCCACCTCTCGTCACCTGAGAATGATGTCATCAAATGGGTAGCGGAAGCATAGTGGTGATGTCTCAGAGCATGAGGGGTGACTTACTTGATCCGGTATCATCATAGCACACAGATTACGAAAAGTAAAACTTACATTACAAGGTTCGTGGTTACAAATATTATTACAGTTTATACATTTTACAATTTATTTAATTACAGTTGTTGCTAGTGCTGTGAGTGCATCCTCACCGTTGTCCTTGATTGCCTGCAAAAGTTTTAGTTTCGAAAACATCAGCACAAAGCTGGTGAGTTCATACAGTTTAGTTAAATCATATGATATGACAGTTAAGTTCAAATACATGTTCACAGTTCCGGATAACCATGGGACCCGTATCTAGTTCCTTTCGGACGATATGTTCAGTTCTCGATATTACCCGTCGGTACATATCTTATTGCCTCATTATCTTAATGTCTATCACACCATTAAGAAGTTCAGGAAACAGATAACAAACATTCACACCAGGGGAGATGCAATCCTCCCAGTGAATGGGGTGTCAACCGATAGTACTATCAATGTTTTCTGCTCGGCCACACATGGGTTCACTAGATACAGTTCAAGAATGAGGACTTTGATATCATGATAGAGATACTAACGGCAACAATCCCATGAAATCCACAAATTCAGTTAATCACATGAAATCACGCAGATAACAGTGACACATATCATATGATCAAGAAAAGTTTAGCAGTTATACCCCGATGTTTATAACACATTAAAAGAACAGGGGTGGTACGAAACTCACCTGATGATATAAGGTAGCAAAATCTCTCAAATCTAACAACAAAGAGATGATTCTGCATTTAATTATATTTAATAAGTTATTTATGTTCTAGTTTACTGATTAGATCTTTCTGAACGTTCAATGTCAAAGACATTGCTTAATATATCATCAACTCGATATTAATTATATCATTAACCAATTTAAGGTTATATCATACAATGTATGATAATGTAGGAACCTACATTGCATTAGGTTCCTAACACAAAGTTGATGACATTCTAGATTAATCTTAAATAATCTCGGATTAATCAAATAGTTAATATTGTTGATTATAATATAAGACAATTTTTAGATGATTTAATGGCTTAGAAATGATTAATCCTTGTTATTGATTACCCAAATATCATGAAATATCACAATGTAGCACCATAATAGGTGAAATAACCAGATTTAACATACTAATCTGACTGTTATCATAAACATCAGATAATCATTCCAATAAGTATGTTAATGATTATGATTAGTTTGAAACACTTGGATTTAACCTTTGCATTTCAAAGATTAATCAAACTAATCACCTACATTGTCATAATCAAATGGTTTAAACCATTATAATCATAGGTATGATTTCCTGCAAACCGGGCATCACAACGGATCAAAACAAGGATTTAACCGTTAGAACTTCGTGTTCTTCGTTTATAATCAATCCTAGCCATCATCTAGGCAATAATCAACAATCCTAACTATCTCATTACGTTCAAAATCAAGATCTAATCAATCAAAATCAAACTAGAAGGTTAAAACGAACCGTTACCTGTTCTGACGAGTTCCTGCGGGTAAAACTACGATCGGGACTTGTATATACGATCCGTGGGATGATCCAGATGTTTGAGGAGCTTAGATTTGAAGTTTGATAGTGTTAGGATGCTGCTTTTTCGTCTAAGAACGAAACAGGGTCGAGAAATGAAGTTCTGGACAATTCTATGCGATCTGATCATCAAATTATATTTTTTTGCCGACATAGTCGCCAGGCGTATCGCCTGGGTTGGTACACCCACGCCAGGCGTACCGCCTGACCCGATTTTCAGCCCATTTTTGATTTAAACTTCGTTTCGCGATTCCGGGGGCATACGAACTCCGTTTTGCGTGCGGTTTTCGCCCACGTTCATCATTTTTCACGTTCTAACAATCCCCATTAACAAAAGTTGTTAATTCCTCGTGGATTTCAAACACGATCAAATGTGCTTACGTCATTAATGCCGAATTCTTCGTACGCAATCGTCACAGTCTCCTCCTGTTAGAGAAATTTCGTCCCGAAATTTAGTGAAGACTTATCTGTTGACAATTGTCTATGAGAACAAGTGAGGATATTTGGCTTTCATCTGATCTTCACGTTCCCAGGTATATTCAGGTCCTCGTTGAGAGTTCCAGCGAACTTTAATGATTGGTATACGACTGCGTTTGAGTACCTTAACTTCTCGATCCATTACTTCTACCGGTTCTTCGGTAAACTGAAGTTTATCATCGATCTGAAGTTCTTCAAGAGGTACGATCAAAGATTCATCGTTTAAACACTTTTTCAGATTTGATACGTGAAAAACGTCATGAATGTTACTGAGTTCAAGAGGTAATTCGAGTCTGTAGGCTACAGATCCAATTCGTTCAAGAATTTTAAATGGCCCTACAAACCTCGGTGAGAGTTTACCTCGTTTACCAAATCTGAAAATGCCCTTCCAGGGTGATACTTTCAACATTACACGATCACCAACTTGGAATTCTAATGGTCTACGACGGTTATCAGCATAACTCTTTTGACGATCGCGAGCAGCTTTAATTCGTTCTTGAATCAGTGCGATCTTATCAGTGGTTTCTTGGATGAATTCTGGGCCAATGATTTGATTTTCTCCTATTTCCGACCAGCAAATAGGAGATCTGCACTTGCGCCCATACAGTGCCTCGAATGGAGCGCATTGTATGCTGGTATGGTAGCTGTTATTGTATGAGAATTCCACAAGTGGAAGATGAATATCCCAGCTACCTCCAAAATCAATCACACAGCTTCTGAGCATGTCTTCTAACGTTTGATTTGTTCGCTCCGTTTGCCCATCCGTTTGTGGATGATAGGATGTGCTCATATTGATTTGCGTGCCCAGAGCATTCTGAAGAGTTTGCCAAAATCGTGACATAAATCGACTATCTCTGTCAGAAATGATAGAGATCGGTACTCCATGTCGAGATACAATCTCATTAACATAGAGTTTAGCCAGTCGATCCATAGAGTAATCTTCTCGGATGGGTAAGAAATGCGCAGATTTAGTAAGGCGATCAACGATAACCCATATCGAGTCATGGTTACGTGACGTTCTGGGTAGTTTTGTAATGAAATCCATAGAGATCTGATCCCATTTCCACATGGGAATCTCAGGTTGTTGGAGTAACCCAGAAGGTCGTTGATGTTCAGCCTTCACTTTAAGACACGTTAAACATCGGTCCACGTATTCTGATACGTTTCTCTTCATCCCAGGCCACCAGTAAAAATCTCTAAGATCTTTATACATTTTATCGGCACCTGGATGAATAGAATACCTGGATTTGTGCGCCTCATCCAAGATGGTTGTTCGAGAGTTACCGAATAGAGGAACCCACATTCGGTCTTTGAAATACAACAGTCCATCAGCTTTAGTATCGAGTTTCTTATCTAATCCTCTTAGTCCCTCAGCAGAATAATTCGTTGTTTGTAAAGCTTGTTGCTGAGCATCTCTAATCTGAGGAATTAGACTGGTTTGGATAGTCAAACCTAACGCTCTCACACGTAGGGGTTTGACCCGTTCCTTGCGACTCAAGGCATCGGCCACAACATTTGCCTTGCCTGGGTGATAACGGATTTCACAATCATAATCGTTCAAGAGTTCAACCCATCGCCTTTGTCGCATGTTCAACATTTTCTGATCTAGAATATGTTGGAGACTTTTGTGATCCGTGTACACAATACACTTGGTTCCGTACAGATAATGTCTCCAAATCTTGAGTGCAAACACAACTGCACCTAGTTCTAGATCATGAGTGGTATAGTTCTTCTCGTGTACTTTCAACTGTCGAGAAGCGTAAGCGATCACCTTATCGTTCTGCATTAAAACACACCCAAGTCCCTGACGGGAAGCATCACAATAAACCGTGAAGTTATCTGTACCTTCCGGTAGTGCTAAGATAGGTGCATTGCAGAGTTTATGTTTCAACAGTTGGAAAGCCTCCTCCTGTTGGGAACCCCATATAAACGGTTGGTTCTTCTGAGTCAAAATGGTAAGTGGCAGAGCGATTTTTGAAAAGTTCTTGATAAATCGACGATAATAACCTGCCAACCCCAAGAATTGACGTATTTCAGTCGGGGTTCGGGTGTCTCCCATTGTTCTACCGCTTTGATCTTACTGGGATCCACTTGAATACCATTCTCATTCACAACATGCCCCAGAAACTGAACTTCTCGTAACCAAAATTCACACTTGGAAAATTTGGCATATAGCTGTTCACGTGCTAGAAGTTCTAAGATGAGTTTCAGATGTTGGGCATGTTCCTGCTGGTTCCGGGAATAAATGAGAATATCATCAATAAATACAATCACAAACTTATCCAGATAAGGTCTACATACTCGGTTCATCAGATCCATAAAAACTGCAGGTGCATTGGTTAAACCAAACGGCATTACTAAAAACTCGTAATGTCCGTACCGGGTTCGGAAAGCAGTTTTTGGAACATCATCGTCATGGATTCGCAACTGATGATATCCGGACCTCAAATCAATTTTTGAGAAATATGTAGCACCTTGCAACTGATCAAACAGATCATCAATACGAGGTAATGGATAACGGTTCTTGATTGTCAGTTTATTGAGTTCCCTGTAGTCGATACACATCCTGAATGATCCATCTTTCTTTTTCACAAAAAGAATTGGTGCTCCCCAGGGTGAAAAACTGGGTCGAATGAAACCTTTATCAAGAAGTTCCTGTAATTGACCTGAAAGTTCTTGCATTTCAGATGGCGCAAGCCGATACGGGGCTTTAGCAACAGGTGCAGCGCCAGGAATCAAGTCAATACGAAATTCAACCTGTCTTGTTGGGGGTAATCCTGATATATCTTCAGGAAAAACTTCAGGAAAATCTTTGACTACTGGGATATCAGTGATACGTGTAGGTGAAGAATTGTGCTCGGTCACGTGTGCCAGGAAAGCATAACAGCCTTTCCTTAAAAATTTCTGAGCCCGCATACAAGATATGAGACCAAGTTTTCTACCGGCTCGTTCTCCTTGAACTATCAGTGTATTACCGTTAGGTAATGGAATACGGATCACCTTAGTTTGACATACAACTTCCGCTTGGTTATCAGAAAGCCAATTCATGCCTACCACGACATCAAAGCTACCAAGCTCAATAGGAAGTAAGTCGATACAGAAAAGGTGATCATTCAGATTCAAGGAACATCCTTGAATAACACTGCTAGTTTTGATCATCTTGCCGTTTGCAAGTTCAATGACATAAGGAGTTTCTAGTTCTACCGTAGGCAATGAAAGTAATGATGCAAATTCAGGAGAAATAAAACTCTTATCTGCTCCTGTGTCAAATAAAACTGATGCATAAAGATTATTGAGAAGGAACGTACCAGTGACAATGTTTGCATCATGTCTTGCCTCGGCTGCACCAATCTGAAAAGCTCTACCCCTAGCTTGATTCCCTGGATTGGTGTTATTGGTTGGACAATTGCGCATGAGGTGATCAGGGCTTCCACAAGTGTAACATGACCGGTTCATTTGAGCAGTGGGTCGTGGAGCTTGGTTTGGTTGACGAGCAGGAAAGTTGCAGTATTTAGCATAGTGTCCTACCCGATTACATTTTGCACAAACAGGACATGGTCCTGTGTGATGGTAGGGACACCTATCACATTTGGGCGCCGGCCCAGTGTAAACTTTCCTCTCCGGTACCGCCGCTCCATAGTTTTTCACGGTTGGTTTGTTCTGACTGGTTTCAGCTGGAGCTTTGGTCTTGGACTTGCCAAACCATTTACGTTTGGTACCTTTAGAAACGTTCGAGGTACCAGCTTCACTACGGCCCACGGCCGTCTGAGATTTTGAGATCAATGTACCACTTCTTACCGCCTCATCGGTAAGCTTGGTGGTCAACAGAATGGTTCTTTTAAGGGTTGTGGGTTCAGCAGCAGTTACATTTCCCCGAATCTGGGGAACCAACCCTTTGATATACTTCTCAATCAATGCTGCCTCAGTTGGAAACATATTGGGAAGTAGACAAGTAAGTTCATGAAAACGATCGGTGTAGGCTAAAGAATCAGCACCGACCATTGAGTGACTCCAGAATTCCTCCTGAAGTTTTTGGATTTCAGTGATTGGGCAGTACTCTGACCTAATCAGAGTTTTGAATTCATTCCAGCCCATAGAATCAACTGTAACAGAACCCAAAGTTTTAGCCTGGGTATTCCACCAGGTAAGAGCTGATTCTTTCAAAGAACAGGCAGCATAAGACACCTTATGCTCCTCCAGACATTGGCTGATTTTCAGTTTTGTTTCCATCTCCTCGATTCACCTAAGGAGTCCAGCCGCTCCTTCCCTACCTGTGAAAGTAGGTGGGTTACAGGAAGCAAAGTATTTATACGTACATCCCTGTCGTGGTGGATCAGGAGTAGTAGTAGTTGTGCCCGTGGTATGAACAGTTTCAACGTGTCCACCTGTGGCATTATGTTCCACATGACCAGACCCAGAAGTGACATGTGGCTGTGGTGGTATTACAATGCCAGCAGCCGATAGCTGTTCCTTTACGATTCGGGCTATAGCTGCTTCATTCAATACCGACCCACTAGGAGCTGCCGTTGGTGTCGGGTTTGGGTCCTGGTTCACCAGAGGAACGGTATTTGTTTCAGAAACAGGTGGTGGAACTGGATTCGGTTCAGGGGAAGTAATATTCTCGGTAACTTTCTTAGCTGGACGACCTCTTTTCGGAGCCATAGTTCTGCTCACATGCAGACAAACTCAGGTCAGTTCAAGAATATTACAGATATAACCCTTTTTAATCACATAACTCAACCATGTTCAGACATGCTGACAATTTCATGTTGAAATGTGATCATTTAAGTATTCAAGTATAACTACATTGAAAAGATCCAGATACGTTCTCAATTCACACTAGTCATTCAGATATTCGTAGTTATACTTAGTCCTGTTATTTCAAAACATGTGTAGAGTATAACCCAACTCATTGCCTCGCAATACATGTTTTTAGAGATATGTTCATACAGGACTAGGATATGTTCTCACACAAGTCCTCTGATATGTTCTCAGTTCATGTACTAGATATGTTTTCACACAACAACAGATATGTTCACATGTTCTCGTACAGTATGGCTCTCGTACTGTACTTTAATTACAGATATGTTCTCATTAGTTATGTTCTCGTTCACATTACAGATACGTTCTCGTTTAGATATGTTCTCGTACAGTATGGCTCTCGTACTGTACTTTTAGTAACTGATATGTTCTCGTATAGTATGGCTCTCGTACTATACTTTAGTTACTGATATGTTCTCGTTCACATTACAGATACGTTCTCGTTTAGATATGTTCTCGTTCACATTACAGATACGTTCTCGTTTAGATATGTTCTCGTACAGTATGGCTCTCGTACTGTACTTTTAGTAACTGATATGTTCTCGTATAGTATGGCTCTCGTACTATACTTTAGTTACTGATATGTTCTCGTTCACATTACAGATACGTTCTCGTTTAGATATGTTCTCGTACAGTATGGCTCTCGTACTGTACTTTTAGTTAATATATTCGCATACAGTATGGCTCTCGTACTGTATTTTCGCGCAATATATGTTTTTAGTTAGATATATTCGCATACAGTATGGCTCTCGTACTGTATATCAGCGCAATATATTTTCAGTTAGATATATTTGCATACAGTATTGCTCTCGTACTGTATTTTCGCACAATATATATATTTTTAGTTCGACATATTCGCATACAGTATGGCTCTCGTACTGTATATCAGCGCAATATGTTTTCAGTTAGATACGTTCCCATACTGATATGTTCATAGATACGTTCTCATACTGATATGTTCATAGATACGTTCTCATACTGATATGTTCATAGATACGTTCTCATACTGATATGTTCATAGATACGTTCTCATACTGATATAGATATAGTGTTCACATAACATACAACAGATATACAGAAACAAACATTTGATTAAAACAACACTGTTATTATAGAACCATAAAGTTTATAATACAAGGAGTGCCCTCATAATACATTCATACAAACAACCTATCCGTCTATGAGATGTACAATGAAAATCCCAAAAATGTGGATCAACTGATCTGACTTACCGTAAGAAATACGGTAAACAGGCTAGCACTATAGCTATAGTAGCAAGTACTATAGCTAACCAGATAAGTCTAGCCTCGGTGCTCAGCGTACCGAGCATCCAGATCAGTCCCTGCAGCCTTTCCCCAAAGGCTGCCACCCGCTGCTTACATGCAGCAATCATCTCCCTCCACCAGGTCCTCTGAAGGCGATCCTCAATGGTCGCCCTCCAAGCTAGAGTGTCCGCACCCTGAGTAGTCACATGCTCCATAAGAGCCAGGTGAGACGTGAGAATCTCCAACACCGTGTTACGGGTGTCCTCCATCATGGCATGGTGCTGCTGCAAATCCTGTCGGAGGCCCAGCAGGTCCTGAGATACCTGCTGTACCTGAGCCCGAAGCTCAGCCTGGTGGGAGGATTCTCCCACCTCGTGTACTGGTGCTGGCTCGTCCCGTGGAGCCATAGGGCGTCGTGGAGGTAGTCCCGTAGTCTTGCGGGCCTGACCCCGCATACGCCTGAGCCCGTCCCATGCCGGGGCTCTGTGTGGTGAGGAGCTCTGCCTCCTCATGGCCGAAGCGTCGGCCAGCGGTGAGTGGGGTGGACTGTGCACCGGTGGGGATCCCGGTGGTGGTGGTGGTATGAACGGAGATCCGGGCGGTAGTGGTGGTACAAAAGGAGATCCGGGTGGTGTAGCTGGTAGCTGTGGTCCCACCTGAGATGATACAGAAGACGCATGAGATGGTACTGTACCCGAGCTCGATCCTGAGCTGTCACTGGGTGTGTCGTCAAGGATGATGTAAGGGAATCTCTGGTAAATATAGTTTTCTCCCGGGTTCGCCATTGCTGAATAAACAAAGTTCTAGATCAGTATCATGAAATAAACATTGAATAATAATATTCAATACAAACATGATATGATATCTCTTCCTATCTCAAAGCAACTATTAGTCTTTAGAATTGTTAATGTTTTGCTTGAATTAAATCAAACTAGAATGCACACGTGTTGCAAATTTCAGTTATGCTGGCCACTCATAACTGGAATTTGTACCACCTGATTATCCTGGTTTAATTCAAAACAAGTTTTGTTCAATATTAATGTTCGGTGCTCTCTGTGTCATTATACGAGCCTATGGTTATAGTCTAGGCCTCTATGTCCACCTAGTTCTCTATAACCTGTGGCTCTGATACCACCCTGTCACACCCCCACCTCTCGTCACCTGAGAATGATGTCATCAAATGGGTAGCGGAAGCATAGTGGTGATGTCTCAGAGCATGAGGGGTGACTTACTTGATCCGGTATCATCATAGCACACAGATTACGAAAAGTAAAACTTACATTACAAGGTTCGTGGTTACAAATATTATTACAGTTTATACATTTTACAATTTATTTAATTACAGTTGTTGCTAGTGCTGTGAGTGCATCCTCACCGTTGTCCTTGATTGCCTGCAAAAGTTTTAGTTTCGAAAACATCAGCACAAAGCTGGTGAGTTCATACAGTTTAGTTAAATCATATGATATGACAGTTAAGTTCAAATACATGTTCACAGTTCCGGATAACCATGGGACCCGTATCTAGTTCCTTTCGGACGATATGTTCAGTTCTCGATATTACCCGTCGGTACATATCTTATTGCCTCATTATCTTAATGTCTATCACACCATTAAGAAGTTCAGGAAACAGATAACAAACATTCACACCAGGGGAGATGCAATCCTCCCAGTGAATGGGGTGTCAACCGATAGTACTATCAATGTTTTCTGCTCGGCCACACATGGGTTCACTAGATACAGTTCAAGAATGAGGACTTTGATATCATGATAGAGATACTAACGGCAACAATCCCATGAAATCCACAAATTCAGTTAATCACATGAAATCACGCAGATAACAGTGACACATATCATATGATCAAGAAAAGTTTAGCAGTTATACCCCGATGTTTATAACACATTAAAAGAACAGGGGTGGTACGAAACTCACCTGATGATATAAGGTAGCAAAATCTCTCAAATCTAACAACAAAGAGATGATTCTGCATTTAATTATATTTAATAAGTTATTTATGTTCTAGTTTACTGATTAGATCTTTCTGAACGTTCAATGTCAAAGACATTGCTTAATATATCATCAACTCGATATTAATTATATCATTAACCAATTTAAGGTTATATCATACAATGTATGATAATGTAGGAACCTACATTGCATTAGGTTCCTAACACATAGTTGATGACATTCTAGATTAATCTTAAATAATCTCGGATTAATCAAATAGTTAATATTGTTGATTATAATATTAAGACAATTTTTAGATGATTTAATGGCTTAGAAATGATTAATCCTTGTTATTGATTACCCAAATATCATGAAATATCACAATGTAGCACCATAATAGGTGAAATAACCAGATTTAACATACTAATCTGACTGTTATCATAAACATCAGATAATCATTCCAATAAGTATGTTAATGATTATGATTAGTTTGAAACACTTGGATTTAACCTTTGCATTTCAAAGATTAATCAAACTAATCACCTACATTGTCATAATCAAATGGTTTAAACCATTATAATCATAGGTATGATTTCCTGCAAACCGGGCATCACAACGGATCAAAACAAGGATTTAACCGTTAGAACTTCGTGTTCTTCGTTTATAATCAATCCTAGCCATCATCTAGGCAATAATCAACAATCCTAACTATCTCATTACGTTCAAAATCAAGATCTAATCAATCAAAATCAAACTAGAAGGTTAAAACGAACCGTTACCTGTTCTGACGAGTTCCTGCGGGTAAAACTACGATCGGGACTTGTATATACGATCCGTGGGATGATCCAGATGTTTGAGGAGCTTAGATTTGAAGTTTGATAGTGTTAGGATGCTGCTTTTTCGTCTAAGAACGAAACAGGGTCGAGAAATGAAGTTCTGGACAATTCTATGCGATCTGATCATCAAATTATATTTTTTTGCCGACATAGTCGCCAGGCGTATCGCCTGGGTTGGTACACCCACGCCAGGCGTACCGCCTGACCCGATTTTCAGCCCATTTTTGATTTAAACTTCGTTTCGCGATTCCGGGGGCATACGAACTCCGTTTTGCGTGCGGTTTTCGCCCACGTTCATCATTTTTCACGTTCTAACAATCCCCATTAACAAAAGTTGTTAATTCCTCGTGGATTTCAAACACGATCAAATGTGCTTACGTCATTAATGCCGAATTCTTCGTACGCAATCGTCACATCAAAATTGAGATGTTTCTTCACAAACACTAGATATATGTTAAAAACTAGGATCTGAAATTTTGGCTCGGCCAAAGTACAAAACAATCGGGTTTGGCACACAAAAACTATGGATGGCACACTAATGGGCGCAGAGGCCCGGGCGCGGCCTTGCGTGGCACGGGTGCGGCCCCAGCGTGGCCCCCATTCTCGGACAAAGCAAACCGCAACCAGGCCACCATCGGCCGTTGCCGAGCAAAATAGATCGCGACCAAGGCATTGCCGAGGAAACTCGGCCATCCTCAGTTGTTGCCGAGCAAAAGTGGACCGCGACCCACATGGCGCCGGCCATTCTCGGCCAGTGCCGAGCCACCAATGGCCACCCTCGGTCGTTGCCGAGCAAACCTGAGCCATGGCTCGGCCATGGCTTTGCCACCCGGCACCAGGCCCAGCCACCTGCCTAGAGGCCTAGGCCCCGAGCTACCATCGCAGCCCCGCTGAGCCGCCGCCGCCAGTGGAATATTCCGGAAAATATTCCGACCAAAAGGAATATTCCGGCAGAAACCCAAGTTTTGTCCGTTTTGCGTTCTGAACTGCGTTTTGCGCTCCGATTCGCAATCCGACGGTCCGTTTCCTATGAAAAGAACATATTTTGAATCCATTTCACGTTTCGGGTTCGTGAACCATTTTGCAATCCGGTCACCCGATTTTTATCTGAGTTCTGATTAAAACTACGGTTTCATCGCAGGGCTTAGTTTACGCGTTATTTTTCAATACATAAACATATTCTTAATCGATTTCACGTTCCGGACTCGATTTTGTAATCAATTGCGTAATCCGGAAACCCGATTTTTGATCTGAAAATTGATTAAGATTCTGATTTTGACAACAAAATGCAGTTATCATTAATTTACAATGAAATGAGTATAAGAACTCAACTACTAAACACCATCAGTGATTTTAACATTACAAATTAACTCATAACCTTATTACATTAAATCTGAATAAATTCGTGATTCAGAATCAGTTTAATGAATCGAGTTACATTATCCTTGATATTTAGTTTCAGGGAATGTTATGGTAATCCAAATTGGATACAAAGAACTTATAGAACCTTAATGCTATGCAGAATTCAATTGAAGATGTGTGTAACATTTCAACATCGGTGAGTTTCATAGTTCCCCTTTTATTGTTTTGTTTTCTAAAACTCGGGGTTCGCATTACAATTACATTATGATCACCTGATTCAATTACAATGACTTGATTATATGTTGCTTGTTCATTTCAACTCTTGTTTGATGATTACATGAAAATTGTACCATGCTATCGTAAAATTCATCACATAACAACTATAACAAATAAACTAATGGAGGAGCCGAATGATAAAAATGATAGTACTATCGGGCTGACAACCCCATTCACAGGTAGATAGCGTCTACCCTGGTGTGAATGCATGTTACCATTTATTACATTACAAGATAACAGCTTAATGCGACGATAGGCATTAAGAGTGAGGCTAAGGTCTTACCTTCGGGTATTACCTCTAATTACATTACAGTCACATAGGCTTTAGCTATGGGTTTTCATGGTGAATCATATTCATAAAGTTGTATATGCCTGCATAGTCAACATGTCATAACATATCATATCACGATATCATATCTATGAACTCACCAGCATTCTTGCTGATCTTTCATATTACAAAACCTTTTTAAGGAAGGAGGTAACAAGTGCGAGAGTGAGGATGAACGATCACAAGACACGTTTAGTAACTCTTAACTTGTTAATGTTGTTTAATAATGTTGAAACTTAATGTGTAATATTTTAATTATGATGTAATATATAGTGTGTATGGTTTGCCATAGATGTATGATACCAATGTAACAATCAGTCACACCCATCTCTGATACCTCACCATCAAGCTTCAGCGACATGTAACAATCAGCTACTGACTTCAGGCATCATTCAGTGGCTATATTAGGTAAAATAAGAGATGGGGGTGTGACACTGTGTATTTATCTTCTTATGTTAATGTTTATGAACTAAAATTTAATGTAGTCCACAACTTTTGTTTAGCATTAATTATCAAAAACCCTAAAGGTTACATTATATTTCTTACTTTTTACAAATATTATTTTAGCAATTTAAATGTAATTATCGCATATTAAATTAAGAAAAGCAATTCAAAAGGTAAGTGGAGAATTTGTATATAGAAACCAAAAGCAAATGAAAAAAAAATTGAAGTTTTGGGACTCACACACACTAACACACACACCAAAACAGTAAACGAGAATTGAACCGAGGATTTAACGTGGTTCGGTCTAGGTGACTTACGTCCACCGGTTGCAACTAGCGAGATATATTATTATTGTGCTCAAGGAATTACAAGTACAATGATCAGTATTTATAGACAAACACTAGAGATACGTAATTATGGAAACGATCCTATAACTACAAATAGAGTAGAGACTAGGGCCGGCTGCCTAGACAAGCCTCCACACTCAACATGAAGAATCACCGTTACAAAGAAAGTGGATAAAATGGTGAAGAGTGAACCAAAAATCGCATGACCCAAAATAAATCTTGGCAAACAAAAAAAGTATACATACTTTAAAAGTTTACTAATCATGTTATGTCTTCCATCATTTTAGGTGAAACTAATTCGCATTTCTGGATTGATCACATGTCAAATGATATGTTTATGAGCAGTTGCATCTGATTATTTACAGGTCATTTACATGTAAATCCTTAAATGGTCATAATTTGACAAACACCAATAAAATACAATAGGGTAACATAATGCAACACGATAACACACCAAGAACATGTTATACGTCTGATGCCCAGCCAAGGTACGAAATTGACCTCTCTCATATCATTGTGACCTAATACACACAAATATCAGAAAATCAGAAAAAGGTAACCACCTTTAGCTGAAGCCAACAAAAAAGAAATTGCCGGAGAAGAAAGAGGAGGTTCTGTAGAACACAACATCCCCCAAAATCAATTACTATAACAATTATCATATTAAAATATTTTAAAAATATGAATAAAGTTATCATATTAAAATATTTTAAAATATAACAATTATTGTAAAGTAATATACTAATATGAATATCATACTATAACAATTGGCACAATTTGCAAAAATGTACATAATTTCACTCTTTTAACACAAAGACCAAAGTAAATAAGAAGAAGATATCTAATCGTTCTTAGGCTGCTTTTGTAAATTATGATTATGCATTCAAAAATTCCCAACATAAAATGATCTATCAATCAAGTATTTCACATAACCACTTAAGACAAATATACCAAAGCTAAGTATTTGCATCACTATGTTTTGACACTATTTGTAACAACGATTCATGATAGGTCATGTGCAATATTCCACTACATTATCCAAATACAAACAAATACAATTTTAATACTAAGCATTGTTTTAAATATTTAACTAGGTCAACTAAACCCTAGCCTAAGTTTTCATCATCTTCACCTAACATGTTACACATATAAAATAATTTTTGTCAACTATTTACATAATTGGCGAGTACACATATAAGTTTTTATAAGACATAAGAAATATATACAAATTCAAAGTCTAATGCACTGATCTAAAGCATATGTTTTTACAGTTTCAAGGCATCATATATAACACATAAATTCAAATAAGTTCTCAATAGTTAAAAAAGGCAAACAAAACAAGTAATCATAATGGCTATTGTGTGTATTTTTTATTACCACACATGTGTACTTTTTAGCTCTAATAGTTATTTCTTGATCAAGTATACTTTGTGTATTAGAACTTATACATTTTTATTTTTACACATGTATACTTTTTTCGAGTAAAGTGTACTTTGCATAAAAATTTATACGTTTTTAATTCTACACATTTTTATTTCTGCGTGTTTTGTTGTGTTTGATGTTGTTAAAAAATATTTTGAACATTCAAAAAGATTACATATGTGTATGTGTATTGTTTTGATTAATGTGATGAACAGAAAGAGATGAGATTGAGTCGAAGAGAGGGAGGAGAAAAAGGAAAAATAGAGATAAAGAAACTAAAAAGTATCTTTTACCTTTTACAAGGTCAAATGGGATATTTTAATTAACTTTAAAATATTAACATAACAATCAAGATTAATAATCGACCTGAAAAATTTAACAACAAATTAATTCAAATCTAAAACAAGTTTGATCTAACGACTAATAAAGGGTTTAAGGAGTTTTTTCTTTATAATCACGTTTTCACATAATACAAACCCTGTATAAGATATCAAATATATGTATAAGAATATAATTTATAATGTTTATTTCAATAAAAGAAATCAAGCTAAAAATAAAAAACACATTTTGTATAACTTTAGGTAAATATATCTTTTTTAGTAATTCATATATTTTAAAGTAAAAATAATATATCTACACACACACACATATATATATAAGGAACGAATAAAAATATAACCCACAAAAAATGAAGTAACCCATTAACTATCATCCAATTTTCAATGTAAAAAGTAAGTGCATAAAATCGTGTCACGCGCCATTTTTTATTTTTTACTATGGGAGGGCATTTTGAATATTTTGTAACCACTCAAAATGATTTATTTAATATGGTGGTGACAAGTATTATCATCTAATATGTTTTAATAAATCTAATTTTTATATAAAGTTTACCCCCTCTTTTTTTAAATATTAATAACTTTTTTGTACTGCACTATTTAGAAAAACAAATTGCATTATTATACTCGTCTCATTTTTCTCTTTAATACCGTTATAACCTCGATTAGTTTTTTTTTTTATTTTTTTAGATGCTCCATGTTTAAATCATTGTAACGAACTTAAATATAACGGAATTAAAAAGAAAAAATGAGACGAGTATAATGGTGCAATTTTTTTAAAAAAATAATTTAGTATAACAAAGTTATGAATTTTATATAAAAAATTAGATTTATTAAAATATATTAGATGGTGACACTTGTCAATCATATTAAATCTAGCTTTTTGAGTGATCATAAAATGTCCTAAATGTCATCCAATATTAAAAAAATGGAAAATGACACATAGCGATCCTATGCACTTATATTTTGAATTAACCATTAGATGATAGTCAATGGTTTGTTCATTTTTAGTGGGTTATATATACTTTCATCCCCTATATATGTATGTATGTATGTATGTATATTGCGAAGGCAGTGAAAGCATATATATATATATATATATATATATATATATATATATATATATATATATATATATGGGGGAAGTGTTTGAAATGAAACCTTTGGATCAAACATTTATATATTAACTTAAATCTAATGGTTAATCTAAAAGTTAAGTGTATAGGACTGTGTCATGTGTCCTGATTCATATTTTAATACAGAATAGTATTTTACGAATTTTATCATATCAAAAAGCTAAAATTAATATGGTGGTGCTAAGTGTCACCTTCTAACATATTTTAAGAAAGCTAATTGTTTATTTTAAGTTTACCCCTTATTTTTTATACATCCAAAACTTTTTATATTATAATATTTTTTTAAAAAATTGCACCATTTTACTCGTCTTATTTTTCTCTTTAATTCCGTTAGAGTTTTGACTAGATTTTTTTTATTTTTTTTCTGATGTTCATATTTACATCAATGTAACAAATATAAAAATAACACATTCTTTGTAACGAGTTGTTTATGTTGTTGTAAATTAAATGTCCCGAGCTTGTTAAGGCTTGAGATTGGCTTGTTTAGACAACATAAATGCTATAAAGTGAGCTTAACATTTTTGTTACATCAATATAACTAAATAATTGATACAACGTAACCCATATTTAATTTACAACAATGTAAACCAAAATTCGTTACAAAATCGTTTTAAATTATTATAGTTACTTTTAGTTGACTTTGTACTAAAAATTTTGGATTTACATCAATGTAATAACCATAATAAACATAAGACACTAATTTGATTTTTTTACAGCAGTAAATTACATCACTATAAATAAATAAATGATACAACTTAACTAGAGGTGTAAATGAATCAAGCCAACTCATGTAATATTCTGGATCAGATAAGTTAAAAACTCAAATGAGCGGAGCCTAAACAAGCCCGAGCCTAAGTTCGAGCTCGAGTCCAAAGCTATGGCTCAATTAGTTATCGAGCCCGAGCTTTACATATCGAGCTCGAGCTGACTCGCGAAGGCTTAACGAGCTTTTTATTTTTATAACTTTTAATTATTATATTAAGTGTATATTTATAAAATTACGATAAATATATTTAAATGTTATCTTTTATGTTAAATTTGGAACGAAAAAATATAAATATATTAATTTAATAACTAATTCAAATAAATTAAATAATTAAAATATAAACGAGCCGAGCTCGAACATAAAAATTTTCTAATGAGCTAAAGCTCGAACACGAGCCCTATTTTGTCTAAACGAGCCGAACTCAATCCTTAACAAGCTCATGATCGGCTCGGCTCGGCTCGTTTACACCCCTAAACGTAATCCATATTTAATTTACAACAATTTAAACCAAAATTCGTTACAACTCGTTACAAATAATGTGTTATGTTTATACTTGTTACATTGATGTAATTACGAACATCCAAAAAATTAAAAAAAAAACTAGTTAAGACTATATCAGAATTAATTAAAGAGAAAAAGAAGACAAGTAAAATAACGCAATTTTTATAAAAAATATATTTAAGTATAAAAAAGTTATGCCTATAAAAAAGAGAGGGTATAAATAAATGATTAGTTTATTAAAATATATTAAAAGATGACACATGACATCACCATATTAATTCTACCTTTCTGATATGGTATAAATAACTAAAATACCCTTCTGTATTAAAATATAAATGAGAACACATGACACAATCTTTATATTTAACTTTTAGATAAAACTGTAAGTTACATCATTGAAATTTACCATTCTTAGAAACAATTTCAAATTAATTTTGTTATATTCAAGCCCGTTATAATGATGTAAATACATTATATCTTAAAAAATAAAAATAAAAACTAGTCAAGAATATAACAGAATTAAAGAGAAAAATGAGAAGAGTATAATGGTGCAATTTTTTAAACAAAAAATATATAATATAAAAAATTTATTAATGTCTAAAAAGAGAGGGGGTAAACTTTATTTAAAAAACTAGATTTATTAAAATATATTAGATGGTGACACTTGTCACCACCATATTAAATCTATTTTTTCAAGTGGTTATAAAATGTCCTAAATGCCTCTCATATTAAAAAATGGAAAATGACATATGACACGATCATATGCACTTAAATTAAATTAACCATGGTCTGACAATTACGTTATGTCTGGTTGTTATTCTCAGCAAGTATCATAAGTGCAATTCATTCTTTTCTTAAATCCATTATAATAATACGATCGTTCTTTCATCAATTAGAAATATTTGAGAAAACGTAAATGTGGTTGAAAACCGGGCTAAAAACGAAGTTCGTATTCTCCGGAATCGTAAAAAAAAAGAAAATATATAAAATATTAAGTTCCGGAATCATTCGTGATATGCCAAGATCATTTTGGGTACTCTTGGTGGTACGCGATTAGCACAAAGTGTCTAAAATTCTCCAGATTTCTTCGCGGTTTCGGGCCTTCATGGCGATACACGACGGTAGGTCGGCATAAATAAATCTGCTAAAATCATCACATTTCATGCAGAAGCTTATATTTCTTCTTCTTTATAACTTCAGCTTCTAAGACATGATTTGATCACATATTTACCATCAAAAATATGTTGAAAAGCTGTAGAATCATCTCTACAACACTCGATCATCGTTTTGCAAGCAAAAATTTTTTCGAACGAGTAATTGATAATGTATGGATTAAATCTAGTATTTGAACGTAATGCAATGGTTATTGTTTTTATTATTGCCTAGATGATGGCTAGGAATAGTTAGAAATAAAGAAATCTGAACGTTAACGGTGAAATCCTCGTTTTGATCCGTTATGATGTCCGGTTATCATGAAACCATTATATAGATCATAATGGTTTTAACTTATTTGATATTAACAGTGGTTGTGAATAACTTGGTCATTCCCTGAAATGCTAGATCAAATATATGTGTTTCAAGCTAATGATAAGAGTTAAGATAATCATTGGAATAATGATCTGATGTTCATGTTAACAGTCAGATTATTATATTAATTATGGTTATCAAACCTATTTCAATATGATATACCATATTTCATGATATCTAAATGACCAATAACAAGGATTGACTATTCCTAAACCAGAAATCAATCGGGAAAATGTTCCGGTGATATAATTTCACATCCCACCGGTAGGGGCAAGACAAAATATTGGTAAAACACTTCATTAAGTAGGACTAAGATAACTTCATCATCAACTAGTTCAACATAGTCTTAATAGTTCTCTTAAAACCAAAAGTGGGCATAAACAACTGTCACACCCTTGCGCCGCGTGCGGAATCCACGGCGCGGTGACGTATGAACAGTTGAATCATGCACAAGTATTGAATAAGAACAACCACAATGGATTACTAAGTTTCATAATATTTAGACAGTCGTTTAGTTACAGACAACTATCTACCAAAATAATGACAACTACAGACCCAAAATATAGTTTACAAAATAAGACTTCAAACAAGAAAATTAAACAATTAGGATTTAATGTGTTTCTATTCCATCCTAGCATGTTTCTTCATCTTGTTCTATCTTAATCGGTCTCCTTAGTTGTCCTTAAAATGCTTTAAACCTGATTACCTGAAACACGTGAAAAGTAACTGTCAACTACAGAGGTAGTTGGTGAGAACAATAGGTTTAACATTTGTAAACATGAATTTGTAATATAAGGCATAGGTATATTAAAGCAATAATTGAATCACATGGATGAGCTGCAACCCAAACTAACATCAAGTATGTAAAACGTGTGTAAACAGTCCACGACTATAATCAAGTCCCAAACTACGTTTGGAGTTTGATAATATATCAACAGTTTTGATAAAACCATAATGAAACCAAACCTACAGTTAGCTTATAAAACAAATTTAAAAGCTAACTCCATTTTGGTATGAACCCATGTGTCCGCTTTCCCTTGTTGTGATCACCCAGTACTAACACTAATGAATATGAAACTTGATGCGTTTATACGTTTGTTTACAACAATGGACACCATGCTTTTGATCCTTGCTTTAAACTAGCGTGTTAATGCCTTATTTGATAACATGATTTGAAAACCTTGATTTAATACCATGAGTTGAATCCTTTGTTTTGAATACCATGAAATGAATCCTTTGATTTGAATACCGAGAATGGTGACCTTGTAGATTAACAAGGTTTATAACATATTACTTAGAAAACACGAGTTTATAACAAAAGAGTTTATAATATCCATTATTTAAAAGTGTTATCTTTTATAAAACCATTGAAGTAAATCCTTTATAAAAACAGTTCAAAGAACCTTTATAAAATCTTTTTAGTTGAAAGAGTTTAATATTTGATAAATCCTTTAAAACCGTTGATGAATTCCTTGAAATAGTTGATGAGTCCCTTGGATTTGTAAAATGAACCTGTAATGTTTGCAAGTATACACACATCTTGTAAAATGAAATACGATTGTAAATAGAGGGTTTGATCACGTGTTCCACCCCAAAACAGTTATAAAACAGTAAAAGAGGGGCTAATGTTCTCACCCATCTGCAGTAGACTCTGAACTATAACAATTAGCAAGTAGTAAACAGGACTTCTAACTGGTTCCTATATCATTGTAATCATACATAAGATATAAGATTTATAGTTTTATAGGCTTTGATTCATTGATTGACTTGTGTTCTCTTGAACTTGATTAACACTTGAATAATTGTTCTCATGTTTGAAAGTGTTGTATGAACTTGAAAGTCATGATTGAATTACTTGTTTGATCATGGATCCATGAAAAAGATGTGTAATGTTCCTTTATGCACAAACTTGTTTGTACAACATCACATGTGGTTAAGAGTTTGATAAACCATTGATTAACACTATTTACAGCTACCATGACTAAATGTACAAATGTTACAGTCTCCCCTAGTTAAGGGAATTTCGTCCCGAAATTAACTAGCCGAAGATACTGTAAAAAGATGAGGGTACTTAAGCTTCATCTGGTCTTCACGTTCCCAGGTGAACTCAGCACCGCGTTTGCCCTCCCATCGTACCTTTACGATCGGGATACGGCTGCGTTTAAGTTTCTTGACCCCATGATCCATGATTTCAACCGGACGTTCTATGAATTGCATGTTGTTTTGAATCTGAATGTCTTCCAGTGGAATCTGAACATCATGATCTGCCAAGCATTTCTTAAGATTTGATACATGAAAAGTATCGTGAACATTGCTTAGCTCTACTGGAAGTTTGAGTTTGTAGGCTACGGGACCAATCCGTTCCAGGATCTCAAAAGGTCCAACGTATCTTGGTGCAAGTTTCCTTTCTTCCCAAATCAGACAACTCCTTTCCAGGGAGAAACTTTGAGCAAGACTTGGTCACCGACTTGAAACTCAAGTGGTTTCCGACGTCGATCAGCATAACTCTTCTGCCGATCTCGTGCGGCCTTAAGCCTTGATTGAATGATTGTGATTTTGTCTGATGTTTCCTGAATGAGTTCGGGTCCTACGACCTGTGAGTCACCAATCTCGGTCCAACAGACCGGTGATCGGCACTTCCTACCATATAAAGCTTCGAATGGTGCACACTGAATGCTTGTATGGTAGCTGTTGTTGTATGAAAACTCTATGAGTGGAAGATGAGTATCCCAACTCCCACCAAAGTCAATCACACAAGAACGTAGCATGTCCTCGAGTGTTTGGATAGTCCTTTCGCTTTGACCGTCGGTTTGGGGATGATACGCCGTGCTAAGATTAACACGAGTTCCCAAAGCCTTTTGCAATGTTTGCCAGAAGCGAGAAGTGAAACGACTATCACGATCAGAAATGATTGATGCTGGAGTACCATGACGTGAATGATTTCGTTGATGTACAATGTAGCTAATTTCTCCATTTTGTAATCCTCTCGGATCGGGAGAAAATGAGCAGATTTGGTGAGTCGATCAACGATCACCCAAATCGAATCGATTCCTCGCGGAGTTCTCGGCAACTTGGTTATGAAATCCATGGAAATTTGTTCCCATTTACATTGAGGAATTTCAGGTTACTGCAGAAGTCCCGAAGGCTTTTGATGTTCTGCTTTGACCTTTGAACATGTAAGACATTTTCCCACATACAGTGCTATGTCTTTCTTCATTCCTGGCCACCAGTAAGATGTCCGCAAGTCTTGATACATCTCATCTGCTCCAGGATGAACTGAGTATCGCGACTTATGAGCCTCATCACAGATGAGTGTGCGCAATTCTTCTGACTTTGGAATCCAGATGCGGCCGTTGAGATATAACACCCCGTCAGATCGAGGTTCCATTTTCTTCTCAATTCCGCAATCTAAGTCAGCCTTAAATTGATTGTCTGTTACTACTTGTTGTTGTGCAATACGAATTAGATCCTTCAAGTTTGGCTGTGTGTTGATCTCCATGGCTCTTACACGAATTGGCTTGATTGGTTCCTTGCGACTAAGAGCATCCGCTACCACATTGGCTTTACCCGGGTGGTAACGAATCTCACAGTCGTAATCAGTTAGAAGCTCAACCCAACGACGTTGTCTCATGTTGAGTTCTTTCTGATTAAGGATGTGTTGTAGGCTTTGTGGTCTGTATAGATGACACATTTAGTACCATACAGGTAGTGTCTCCAAATCTTCAATGCAAAGACCACAACCCCTAACTCAAGATCATGAGTAGTATAATTCTTCTCATGAACCTTAAGTTGTCTTGAAGCATATGCAATGACCTTATCCCGTTGCATAAGTACACAACCGAGACCAAGGTTTGAAGCATCACAGTAGACAATGAAATCATCACTGCCTTCTGGAAGACTATGGATAGGGGAATTGCATAACTTCTGTTTAAGAAGTTGAAATGCATCTTCTTGTTTCTGTCCCCATATAAAGGCTTGACTTTTCTGAGTCAGTGTGGTAAGTGGCAAGGCAATCTTGGATAAATTCGCAATGAATCTCCTGTAATAGCCTGCCAGACCCAGAAATGATCGAATCTCTGTTGGAGTAGATGGGGTAGTCCAGTTCTTAATTGCCTCAATCTTTGCTGGATCTACATGTATCCCATCTTTGTTTATGACATGTCCTAAGAAGTGAACCTCCTTTAGCCAAAATTCACACTTTGAGAATTTAGCATAAAGTTGTTCTTCTCAGTAATTCTAGGACTTTCCTCAAATGATCTTCATGCTCTTGTTCCGTCTTTGAATAGATCAATATATCGTCAATAAAGATAAAGACAATAACTGATCTAAATACGGCCTGCAGACTCAATTCATCAAGTCCATGAACACCGCAGGTGCATTGGTCAGCCCAAATGGCATAACCACAAACTCGTAGTGTCCATATCGAGTCCTAAATGCAGTCTTGGGTATATCCTCATCATTTACTCTCAACTGGTGATACCTAGATCGTAAATCAATCTTAGAGAAGCAAGTTGCTCCCTGTAATTGATCAAACAAATCATCGATCCTAGGCAGAGGATATCTATTCTTGCTTGTCAACTTGTTTAGTTCATGGTAATCAATGCACATACGGAATGAACCGTCTTTCTTCTTGACAAAGAGAACCGGAGCTCCCCATGGAGAGAAACTCGGTCTAATGAAACCTTTGTCTAAAAGTTCTTGGAGCTGACTAGACAGTTCTTGCATCTCAGACGGTGCTAATCGATACGGTGACTTCGCCACCGGATTTGCTCCAGGGACGAGATCGATTCTAAACTCCACTTGTCGGACTGGTGGTAGTCCAGGCAAGTCTTCTGGAAATACTCCCGGATAATCTCTGATGACTGGAACGTCTCCAACCGCCTTCTTTTCAGGTTTCTTCTCTACCACATGAGCCAGGAACGCATAGTATTTCTTCTTCAAGTACTTCCTAGCTTGATGCACGATACAATCTTCAATCCGCTGCAGGGTTTCTCGCCATAGATTCTCATCGTTTCGTCGGACGGTAAAGGAATCCGTATAAGTTTCTCCGAACATACAATTTCGGCATTGTTTTTGGATAACCAATCCATTCCTATCACAACTTCGAAGCTTCCAAGTGTCATAGGAATAAGATCGATGAGGAAAAAGATGGTCGTTTAATCTTAATTCACAACCATGCATTATAGAATCTACTAGTATGGTGTTACCATCAGCTACTTCTATGGTATAGGGAGCAGTAAGTATAGATGGTTCTATGTTAAGCAAAGAAGCAGTATGGGCAGAGATAAAACTTTTATCAGCACCAGTATCAAAATATGATACAAACGTAATGACCATTAAGGAGAAATGTACCCGTGACAACCGCTGGCTCCTCGCGTGCTTCGGCAGCTCCGATAACAAAGCACAAGTAGTAGTAGTAGTAGTAGTTTGTTGTTGAGTTTAGGGCACTGGTTTCTGAAGTTTCCTTCTGCCCCACAATTGTAACAGGTCCTCCCACCTGTAGCAGCAGTGGTAGTGGTAGCAGTTGTGGAAGCAGCAAGATAAGCAGATCGGCATGTAGCTGCCAAGTGTCCCATCCGCCCACACTTGAGACACTTTTTGCATGGGTAGTTGGTAGATGATGATATTGGCATTTGTTGCAGAGTGGAAACGGGCCAGTATATGGCTTTCTGACTGAAGCAGATTGAGGCATAGCAGTAATGAGTGTGGCATGAGTAGGTGTAGCTGCAGTCAGGGCTGTAAAGTTCTTGATTGTCTTCTGCTTCTTCTTCTTATGCTGTTGTTGTTCAGGCTTCTTGCCTTCATCAATCTGTGCTCTCTTGTTACCCCTTCGGGTGAGCACCCAGACTTAACGTATTCTTCGGTAAAGGCTAGCTCCAAGATGAATCGCTGTCTCCAGTAAGTAGTGGGGTTATTCCCCATCACAGTTCCTCTGACAACCAGAGGTAAGCCTCGATGTACTTCTCTATCCTGCGGGATAGAGGAGTAACCAGGTGTGGCACCAGAATGCACAACTCATGGAAACGAGTTGTATACTTTGCGTTCTCACCACTATCTTGCACCAGATTCCACATTTCCACCTCAAGTTTCTTCAGCTCATGTCGTGGACAAAACTTATCCACAAGTAACTTCTTGAAATCCTCCCAAGATAAAGCTAATGCAACTTCCCGTCCTCTGGTGTTCTTCTCAGAGTTCCACCAGGTGAGTGCGCCTTTGTGAAAAGCGCTCGAGGCCATTTTGACCTTCAGATTTTCAGGACATCCTGTGAAATCAAGAATATCCTCGATGCTCTCCAGCCACTGCAGTAGGCCAGAGGTAGCTCCTTCAGTACCAGCGTACTTAGGAGGTTTAGCATCTGAACTGCTTGAAAGTGAAATTAGCAGTTCCAGTGTTTGGTAGCATTTGAGTTATGTGCTGAATCACTAGTACTTCCCCGAAGATTCTGGGTAATATCAGTGACCATGCCCGGAATGACATCTCTCATGTGTATGGCGATGGCTCGAGCAATCTTGTTGATCTCATCGTCGTTGCCACTTGTCGAACCCCCTCCGTTAGGATCACGTCGGGGAGGCATTCTACGAATAGAAGCCACAAGTGGGTCAGTAATGAGAAAGGATACAATTGAATTTGCATGATAAAATTAGTAATATATCCATACTACTAGTATTATCATTCAATTGTAATATGAGCATGTACACGTATAAGCGATCAGCTCATTAGCATACTTCTCACGTTAATGTGTATAACTTTCCATGATCTCACTCCACCAAACCTACACACTGACACTTTCCCGATATACCGAAGATAGCTTATATATAGGGCATACGAAAGGGTCAAGCAAACTGCCAGCCCAGACGCCATCCCACCACCGCTTCGATATACCACGATCATGTCCTTGCTAGCATTTGGCAACATGTTTGTACAAATTTCCAAATGTGTTCCATTGATTAAGAATCCCATGAATCTTCGATCAATTTGAACTATGATTTGAATCCATGATTGAATTATGATTATGTTATGTGTGCACCTACTAACAGTTGTTAACATGTAGAACTAAGTCATATGTTGCTCTACATTTTTCTTGTTAAACTATGTTAGTAAGTACTAATGATGTAATCACTTAAGAATTTCACTTAAGGTTTACATTGAAAGAATGTTCACAACTTGATTGATTCGCATACAATGTTTGACTCATCCAAGTTGAATAGCACAATGATTTGATTTACCAATGTTTGTATCCAAAATGATGGTATCTCATGTGTTTGACTAATGTTCAATGATTCCAGTTGCTCCCGAATCTTTACTTCAAATACGAACGCCGGATTCCCCCTGACGTATTGAAATAAGCTTATATATATAGGGCTAGCTCTCACCGCCCACCACTTACCTAAACACGTCAGCGTTAATCCGCCGTTTGTAATTGAAACTAAGATTCCAACTCTTGATTGCCTATACCGTGGTCCTTATTTACTTAAAATTAAAACCTTAGGTTTTAGTATGTGTGTCCTAGGTTACTTAACCTAGGTTCTCAATACTTACAGTACTAAGTATAATGATCTCCTATGAGAAACTTCAACTAAAGAATACTGTTACACAGATTCTAAGTTATAAAGTTCCTATGATAATGAAGACCTGATAAT
>SZYD01000128.1:0-62336 GCA_009363875.1 Mikania micrantha | reverse complement strand
ACAAAATAGATAGATACTTAAGTTTGTATCGAGATATTGTTTGCTACCTACATGCAAAGTTTTGTACCATAACACTCTTCTTTAATGCTTTATTTTATATTGCTCTTGAGCATCAATATTTTTAGAAAGATAATATGGAAACTTAAGAGGGATTTATTAGATATTTATTTGAAAACGTTTATAACAATAAAAGGGGTGAGTACGAACTTCTTGGACAAGGCTGAGTATTTAAAGAACAATATAAGCAAAAAGCTTGGACTTGACTGACCCGCGAACAATCGATCTTCCAATCGACCATTGTGATTTGTGGCTTATGTCATGTTCTAGCTTGATTTTTCTTACGGTGGATGTTGTCTAACCTCATACTCTAATGTCGTTTCCTCATTAAATGATATGATCATCAAGTTATGTGTGTATTGAAATCTATATAGCCTTTATTTATCGTTTAACCTTGGATAATAATGTTATCTTTCATTTATAGAATCTTTGTAGCCTTTATTAGCGTTTAATCCTTCATTTGTTTTTATTCTTAAATATTATTATTATTTTAGAAAATCTTTTTGATCTTTCTTGTTCCCATATCATAGCATATTATCATTATCGTTTGTTGACTTAATAACAAACCGATTCTTGTTGACTTGGTTATCTAACCTTGACAATCATCATTAACTTGTAACGTGTTGACTTCATATTTGTCTTCAAATCAACCTTCAATTAACATTGTTGGGCTCAAAATCAGTCGTTCAGCCTGAAAGCCGTTCAAAAAAAAAAAAATTCTAAATTGACAATCATCATTAACTTGTAACGTGTTTGACTTCATATTTGTCTTTAAATCAATCTTCAATTAACATTTATCATTATAACACATGTTTTTTGTATTGATTTTCTCAATATATAAATCTTGGCATAATTGATGACTTAACATTATTGATGACTTGATGAACTAATCTTGTTGTATATATATATACACACTTAGTGACTTGATTTTAGATAAACAAGTATACTTAATGACTTGAGTGTTTAAGAACTTGTATGTGACATATTATTATCTTCTATTAAGGTGTTCATACCACATATGACTTATTTTTAACACTATCAAAATTAAAGTTTTATGATTTTCCATCTAAAGTATTGTTATTCCAATGACAACCACATTCCGATTAGCAAATTTAACCTTTGCTAATTAAATTTGTTGTGTTTAAGTTCACCAATTTTACTCGTATTATTAATCATGTTCATTCATATAAAAATATATATCATAAGGTCAATTTGTTAAATTGTTCATGACTTGTTTAACACATGTATTACAACTCGTTTATGATCTACTTATCTTGTTTAAACTGATTACCACTCATCAACTCATTTATAACCCAATACATTATTTGACTTGTTAGATAAATGAGTTATATTGTAGATGAACTGGTTATGCGGGTTATATTCGGGTTACACGAATATAAAGTGTGTTTTAAATTAGGGTTGATTTATGGACATGAATAAATATATGAGCCAAATTTGGATTCAACCATTCGACCCTTCATGTGGAAACATTTGTCAAGAATCATGAAACCAATGATAATTTAACCATCCTTGCTGCAAACAATATATGGCCGCCAAATCGAACCTAAAGCCATGCGGTCTTCGCCACTTGAAGTCACAACTATCAGTTATATCCACCATTAGTGATTACCAATATGATATTGACTTAAATTATGATCTAAAGAACTCATGATCAAGAAGAAGAAAAGAATACGAATAAGATGTGGTGAAAAATATTTAAATTATGAAAAGATTTCATGAACAAATGCACAAGAAGAAAGGAATATGAATAAGAAGACAAATAGAGGCAAGAATAATGGAGAAGTATTCTAGATTTTAGAGAAGAACAAACATGAGAAAAAAATGGAGATCAACATTAAGAGATTATGTCAATGAAGAGACTATGGTGGTGGTGAACACTGATTTTTCTTTGGTAAATATAAAAGGAAAATAGAGATGTGAGGGTGAGATTTGAGTATTCCAATTTTTTCTTTTTTTTTTATTTTTATGGATAAATTTATAATTACACTTAAATTAGATAATTTAACGTCTAATTGTCTAAACGACTCGTTATTTTAAAGATAATAAAAGTAATTATAAAAAGTTGGTAACAAATAAAAGTTGCTAATGAAAAGTGAAAATTTTCACACACTAGATGTAGGATTTGTGTAATTTATTTCAAAGAAAGTAAGAAAAACAAAACTTAAAAGGAGAGTATATGATAAAATTGTAAGTTTACAACACATACTATTATTTAGAGGTGACAATTTATACCATGTCAAAGAAAATATGTTGGTTTGGGTAAACAATTGTAGTATAATGGGTTGAAATAGGTAACATCATAATATTGAATGAGTTGAGATGAGTAACATTTAAACACAATGCGGGTCAAGACGAGTAACCAAAAAAATATGTAAATGCAATAGATTCAAACATTTAAGAACGATTAAAAACATATTTGATGAAAAAAACACTAAAATTATCCAAATGGACTATTTGTTTACTTATAACACATCTTAAATTAAACTAAATTGATGTTTTTTTAATAACAATCTATTTATACCCAAACTGATTTTGCTTGAAACCCGTTCTAACACGCACCCATCCTGACCCGAACCCTTTCTGACCCGTGACCCAACTCGCCCATTTTGCCAGACATACTATTTTTTATAGTTAAAACATGTTATGAAAAATTGAAAACTAAATTCCTACTGTCACACACTTAAAAAAAAAAGAAAAAGAAAAATTTGATCATTTACAAAGCATTAAATAAAAAAACTACTTTTTCCACTTCATATCTTCCCAAAGCCACACCAAAAACCCCAATTCCCCTGCTTTTCACCATTTTTTCTTACACAACACCCAAACCAAAAAAACAGAGCAAATCCAAATCAAATCAAATCAAAACTATATAAATTAGAAATTAAAGAAATAAAAAAAACAGAGACACCGATACATTTCATCACAATAGGAATCTCCTAGCCTTCAATCTCTCTCTCTCTCTCCACATCACTGCTCGATTTGAACGAACCAGATGAACTTCATAGATCTATCATTCACGATACCCAAAAATCTGTAAGTTCATCTGCTTAATTTTAAATTTTGTGTTGTGGGTGATTGTTTTTTGATGGGTGAAGAGGTGTTTCCATGGTTAAAGTCTCTACCTTTAGCACCGGAGTATCATCCAACCCTAGCTGAGTTTCAAGATCCAATTTCATATATTTTCAAGATCGAAGAAGAAGCTTCCAAGTATGGAATCTGTAAAATCGTCCCACCGGTCTCTGGTTCACCTAGGAAAACGGTAATTGCTAACTTGAACCGGTCCCTGTGTGCTAGAAGCTCAGATTCATCACCTACATTCACCACGAGGCAGCAACAGATCGGATTTTGTGCACGGAAGCACCACCGGCCTGTGCAGAAACCGGTGTGGCAGAGCGGTGAGGTATACACTGTTCCCCAATTTGAACAGAAAGCTAAGAATTTTGAAAAGAATTACTGAAGAAGGTGTCAAATTCTAAGAGGGGTTTAACTGCTCTGGAAGTAGAGACACTGTACTGGAAGGCTCATGTGGATAAACCATTTTCAGTTGAGTATGCGAATGATATGCCTGGTTCAGCATTTGATCAAACGGGTGGCGGTGTGGGAGGAAATTGGGGAAAAAGGAGGCTGGGGATGGAGTGACGGTTGGGGAGACCGAGTGGAATATGAGAGGAGTCTCGAGGTCAAAAGGGTCTTTGTTAAAGTTTATGAAGGAGGAGATACCTGGTGTTACTTCACCTATGGTTTATATCTCTATGTTGTTTAGCTGGTTTGCTTGGCATGTTGAAGATCATGATTTTCATAGCTTGAATTATATGCATATGGGTGCTGGGAAGACTTGGTATGGTGTACCTAGGGATGCTGCTGTTGCATTTGAGGATGTGATTACAACTCATGGTTATGGAGGAGAGATCAATCCTATAGGTGAGTTTTGTTAATATACTTAGCATTGACCTCTGAAATCCCCTGTTTTGTTTCAAGTTGACTGCATGCTCTGTTTCACTTTGTAATATATTCTGTTGTTCACCATCGAATGATTAATTATACATAAGTTGGCTAACTGTAATTACCTTTTGGGAGCATAGAGAATTGAGGGGCTTGATGGAATCTTTGGTGATCATAGAGAGTTAAATATTAATGCTGCAGGAAGATACAATTTGGTTTCTGGTCTTTGCATATACTTAGCCCATACAGTTGTGTTTTGTTTCATGTTGACTACATGCTCTGTTTCATTTATAAATGTGTTCCTTACATCACCAGTGAATGTTTGGTTATACATGTTTTGGTTAACTATAATACACTTTTAGGGCATAGAAGAAATGAGGGACTTAGCCCATGTTAGAGGGACTTATACAACTTCTGTTTTGTTTTGTTTATGTTGACTGCATGCTCTGTTTGAATTTGAAATATATTCTGTACTTTATTGAATGATTGAGTATCCATGTTTTGTTTAACTATAGTACTCTTTTGGGAGCATAGAAGAATTGAGGGACCTTAGGAAATATTTGGTGATCATAAGCACTCAAAGATTCATGCTGCATGTCACAATCTTCTGACGTGAAAAAGATATTATTTGGTGACCCATACCTGCATATACTTAGCCCATCTTTGAGGGACTTTTAAATCTTATGTTGTGTTTTCTTTAATGTTTACTACATGGCTACATGCTCCGTTCCACTTTCAAATATGTCCAGTACTTCACTAGTGAATGGTTATTATACATGTTTTAGTTAACTAAGATACCATTTTCGGACCTTAGAAGAATTGAGGGACTCGATAGAATCTTTGTTGATCATAAGAAGTCATATTCATACTGCATGTCACAATCTTGTAAGACGAAAAAGATATTTGGTGATTGATACATGCATAGCTTGGCCCATCTTGGAGAGACTTATACAACTTCTGTTGTGATTTGTTTCATGTTGACTACATGCTATGTTCACTTTGAAATATGTTATATACTCTACTAGTGAATGATTGGTTATGCATGTTTTGGTAAACTATAATATTCTTTTGGGTGCCTAGAAGAATTGAGAAACCTAATGGAATATTTGGTGATCATGACAAGTAAAAAATTCATTCTGATTGCCACAATCTTGTAACGTGAAAAAAGAAGTTATTTGGTGATTGATGCGTGCATATACTTGGCACGTCTTTTATAGGGACTTTCATAACTTATGTGGTGTTTTGTTTAATATTGACTACATGCCCTGTTTCACTTTAAAATATGTTCTGTTTTTCACTGATGAATAATTCATTATACATCATCATATACATCATCATGATCATACTCAGTATATCCCATTATTAGCAAAGCTAAGATAGGGTCTAAGGAGGATAAGATATAGATAGCCTTACCTCTACCCCATAGGAATAGAGAGGTTGCTACCAATGAGACCCTGGGCTCATGATGCCTGATTAACCGACCAATACAACGCTTTTAACGTTATTTTCGCAAAAATTAAGTGTAATAACATTAAAATTAGTGCAATTTTACTTTTGCCCCTCGAGGGTCAACACATATATACATTATATGTGTGCACCGCAAATGGGGCCGAATAATTGATTATACATGTTGTGTTACTTATAATACCCTTTGTGGAGCATAGAGAATTGAGGGGCTTGATGGAATCTTTGGTGGTCATAACAAGTCAACGATGCATGCTACATGTCACAATCTTGTAACACGAAAAATAATTTACTTGGTGACCTATGAAGATACCTGCATATACTTAGCCATCTTATAGGGACTTATACAACTTCTGTTGTGTTTTGTTTCAAGTTGACTACAATCCTACATGCTTTGTTTCACTTTAAATATGTTATGTACTTCACTCTTGAATGGTTGTTTATACATGTTTTGGTTAACTAGAATACTCTTTTGGGTGCATAGAAGAATTGAGGCCTTGAGGGACTTGATGGAATCTTTGGTGATCTTAACAAGTCAAAGACTTGTACTGCATGTCACGATCTTATAACATACATGGCAAAAATAAGATATTATTTTGTGACCACTACCTGCATACACTTGGGCCATGTTAAAGGGACTTATACAACTTCTGTTGTGTTTTGTTTCATGTTGATTATATGCTCTATTTCACTTGAAATATCTCCTGTATCTAATTGAATGTCTGATTATATATGTTTTGGTAACTATAATACCCTTTTGAGAGCTTAGAAGAATTGAGTGGCTTGATAGAATCTTTGGTGATCATTGCATGTCAAAGATTCATATGGCATGTCACAATCTTGTAAAACGAAAAAAGATATTATTTGGTGACCTATTTATGCATATAGTGAACTCATTTTAAAGGAGATTTATACAACTTCTGTTGCGTTTTCAGTGACTTTTGCCACACTTGGTGAGAAGACCACAATCATATCCCCAGAAGTCTTACTTAGGGCTGGAGTACCTTGCTGCAGGTGAGACTTATATTGGGTTGCCACCATACCTTTTTATTTTAATTCCCAACTCCACATGATTATGTATCTTTTTATTTTAATTCCCAACTCCACATGATTATGTACTATGACAATCAAATTTTGCAACATCAGAACCATTGGGTACTTAGGTTTGAAGTGAATTGTTGCATCTATATGTCATGAAAGCTAATTAAATTTTACTTCATCTAGGTTGGTACAAAATGCTGGAGAATTTGTGGTCACTTTCCCTAGAGCATATCACTCAGGTTTCAGTCACGGTTAGTCTTTACCTTGTTGGTATCTTTTTTAATGAGATGAATGATTGTTTGTTAAATTTTGGTTCATGCTAATGCCTAAGAGCAAAATATTTACTTTATTTTTTTTAATTTTTATTTGTTATATAATAGGATTTAATTGCGGGGAAGCAGCTAATATTGCAACACCTGGCTGGTTGGCAGTTGCACAAGAGGCAGCAGTTCGTAGGGCTTCAATCAATTGTGCGCCCATGGTGTCTCACTATCAGTTGCTTTATGATCTTGCAGTATCATTCGCTTCAAGGTATGCTCTCTCCTCCCTCTTGGATTTATGAATCTTGAAAAATCTGCCTCTAAGATTGCATCTTGGTAAATGATGATTATATTTGTAATCTCGAGGTCACTATTTCAACCGATTTATTTCATTTGTGCTCTATGTCAAAGGGGCCAATGATAACTTTAGCTAGAAGGGGAACAGGTCAAACAATCTGGAATATAAACGACAAAGTGTTTGTGGGTTAACTCAACCTGAGCCAGCCTGTTTTGCCCCCCTGTTAATGAGACAATCAATTCACTAATAGTTGGGTTGTTTTTGTCTGTTATATTTGAATGGGCCAAATGGTGCAAATAAAAACTTTAGGCTTTCAGCCAAACCGGAAGGTCACAAATGGGTTGAGCAGGTGCTCAAATGTGCTGAAAGTTGATCGAAGTTAATATTAATATGTAACATTCTCTTAATCATTTTTTTCAAAGATTTAAATTGTTAGGTAATGATATTGTTATTCTAATCATAATGTATCCATTATTTGTAGAAATTTTCTAAAGAATGGACAAAAAAGTATTAGTAATTAACCCAATTGACCCGGCCTGGTATGGTCCATACTTAAAATGACCCATTTCAAGCTATATCCTTTTTGACTTGTAAAAACTGTTGAAGTTTGTTTCACTCCACTTCTATAGTGTACCAACAAGCATCAAGCCTGAACCTAGAAGTTCCAGATTAAAAGATAAGTTAAAAGCTGAGGGAGAATCATTGGTGAAAAGTCTTTTTTTACAAGACATAATGGAAAACAATAATCTTCTTCATGTTCTTGGAAAAGGGTCTGCAATTGTTCTTGTTCCTGAAGAATTCTTAGACAAACGGATTCCCTTCGGTTTAAACACTCAAACTGATGAATTAAAATCTACACATAGCTTGAATTCTGATGATGATGACAGCAACCAAGACAAAAGGCCCGAGAGAAAATACTCTTCATTTTCTACTAGGAATAATAAAATCTTATTAACTAGTGAGAAAGATGATTTATGTAAGAGTGTTGACGGTGATAAAAAGCCTGATCCTGGTATATTTTCATGTGTTACTTGTGGGATTTTGTGTTACGCGTGTGTTGCGATTATTCGACCTACAGAAGCAGCTGGAAATTACCTTATGTCAGTTGATTGCAATGGCATTAGTGATCTAGTTGCTGCTACTGATTTTTTCTCTGACAATGAAGGTGCAAGTGTTTTGGGCCCCAAATCCTCTTCAGGTATGCGTTTTATAGTTTAATAATCGCAGTTTCATATATCCACCTCTAAACTTGCAAATTATGTTTTTCCGTCGGATAATGCATGAAGACCATTGTATATTATGCATTGAAAACTTGTGTGTTTGGGGAAATATGTAGTTTTGCAAGTTTAGAGGGACATGTTATTTTTCCTTTAGAATAATGATGCTGCTATTTACACTGTGAAGCATTTAGACCATGAGTGTGTTGGGCAATAGTGGTGGAAAGACATGCTGGTTGGACGTTGTTGGTTAACGGGTCAAAATGGGTTCAACTTAAAACATGCCATTTTTTTCGTATGTGTTAAAACGAGTTTGGCAAGGTTGGGTTGACCCCAAAACACATTTTTGTGGCCATCTTTTAAATTTTTTGGAAATAAAATTATGTTACTTATTATACAATATTTAACAAAAGTTTAATACAAATCTTTGAATGAAATGATTTAGTAGTCTGTGATGCATTAAAATAAATTTTTGGCAACTTTAACCTGTTCATAAGTAAATGTATTGAAATAGCCACCCCTAGTCATTTCTATCCTAAAAGATGGCCAACTTGTTGAAGAACTCACCATTCAAGACACTGAATTATAGGAACATGTATAATTTCTTGCAGCCGAATTCTTTTTGGTGATGCTCTATTTATAGTTCAATGCATGCATTACTATGTTTTCTGAAACTGCATTCACATTAACTTGAAATAGAAAACTCCAATTTGGCATTCAGAAGTCAGAATCACTACAAAATTTACAAGGATTTTTGTGCATTCAGGCCATTATTAACCTCTCTTTTATATTATAAATACAGGGAAAATGGCAAAAAGCAATTGTGACGGCTTGTTTGACGTTCCAGTAAAATCTAGTAACCAAATTCAAATTGTAAATAATTCTAGTATAACTTCACCTACTGCGTTACCAAAAGTCAATTCTTCTCTTGGCCTATTGGCCTTAGCTTATGGTGACTCTTCAGATTCTGAGGATGATCATGTGGAGACAAACATTCATACGGATTACGGGTATCATGATGATAAAGAGTATGCGAATGAACAAACTTTTGAATGTTCTGTTGACTTTGAAACAAAGAGAAGTTTCAAGGAATCAAATCGTGAAGAAAATTCATTTTTAGATGAAAATGAGAGCGATAAAAGGCCTACGAATACATGTGATGAAGATTCTTCCAGAATGCATATTTTTTGTCTTCAGCATGCTTTAGAAGTTGAACAAAGACTTCGGACCGTTGGTGGTGTTCATGTGCAGCTCCTTTGTCACCAAGGTACTTTTTTCCTCCTGTTAAGTTGAGTATTTATGTTCTAAAACAAACTGTCATTTACAATGCTTCTTAAATCTTAAATGTTAATCACTTTCAATATAAATGTAAATAGATAAGCTAAGGGTTTAGGGAAGTAAATTTGGTATAAAAAAGCATGCCTATAATCAGATGGAGGTCATAAAATACACACACATGAGTGAGTCTTGATAAAGGACCATAACAGATTTAAGTTGAAGTGGTTTATTTTTTAGGATGGGTTGGGTTGACCCACAAATGCTTTTTAGTCAATATTATATAAATATGTAATGTGTTGATCATGACTAAAAAAACAATATTGTATTAGTTATCTAATCTTTGGAAAGTGATTAAGGTTGTATGCTTTAAAAATAGACTTTGGGTGACTTCCAACTTGCTACTAGTTATATTTGTAGCTAACTTTGTAAATATCTGGTTTGAGCCATAGCCACAACCCGAAGTGAACTGAAGTCAAATATGTTTATATTGCTGCCTTCAATTGCAACTTATATTTAACCAAACAAAATGAAGAAAATTTGTAATAAGTAGTAACACAACCATGCTAAATTACAAATTGATACTTTTGCTGCCTATATATTCAAAAATTATTAACCAATATAAATTGAAGATATAATGGCATAAATTGTGAAGAAAATAAATCATATATATTTTGTCATCATTAATCACGTCATTGCTTACGCCCTATTTGCGGTGCACGCGTATAATGGATATATGTGTGGGCCCTTAAGGGGCAAAAGTAAAAGTGCACTAATTTTAACGTTATTTTAATTATTTTTTGAAAATAACGTTAAATTCATTGGGATGATCAACCACAAACGATAACTTTGAGCCGGGGACTCTTTCAGAGCAGCCTCTCTATCTCAATTGGGATAGGGGTAAGGTTTGTATCTATCCTTCCCCCCAGACCCTACTGAAAAGTGGGAATATACTGGGTAAGGTTGTTGTAATCACGTCATTGCTTCCTTTCTCAAATAGGCGTAAGTCAGTTTTGTTTTAACTATCTTCATGATATCATAACCTGCTCATTTAATCATTGGCATGGATCTTAAATCAAAATAGAGCATTCATGCAATGCAGTATTTCCGATTAATAACATACATATGAGTGGATGAAACATATTGAAATAGAAAATTAGATCGACATGAAAGATTTTTTTGTTCTAATAATTTCATCTAAAACCATAAATTTATTCAAAGTAAACAATATCAGGCTATTTCATTTACAAAAAGTCCATAAAAATGCATACCTTAAACTTCACTAAATTTGTTGCATCATCGACTCAAATATATGAGAAATTAGTTTTAAAAAAATAGGATGAATATATAGAAAATATAAATAGTGATACCTTTTTGCTGCAGGTAGTTCTGATTTGATAAAGTGTATGTCACTATTACGCCCCATTTGTGGTGCACGCATATCATGTATATATGTGTGGGCCCTTAAGGGGCAAAAGTAAAAGTGCACTAATTTTAACGTTATTTCAATTATTTTGTGAAAATAACGTTAAAATCATTGGGATTATCAACTTCAAACGATAACTTTGAGCCGGGGACTCTTTCGGAGCAGCCTCTCTATCCCAATTGGGATAGGGGTAAGGTTTGTATCTATCCTTCCCCCAGACCCTACTGAAAGTGGGAATATACTGGGTAAGGTTGTTGTTGTTGTTGTATGTCACTATTCATAAGCCAAATCATGTAGACAACTTTAGAGATACCCGTGATGCTTGATGATACATAGCATCACCTTTTTGGCTATATATACCCATGAGGTTGTAGTTGTTTCATAATCAAAGATTTCGTATTTGACTATTCTATTATTTAATAATTATCATTTAACACAAATTGAATGCACGGAATATCAAATTCAAAATATTACTGACAAAAACAAGCGGAAAAATTAGTATCATACTATCATTTAATACAAATTCAATGCTCAAATTGGATAATAAAATCAAAATTCATAAAGTAAATAATCATTTGAAAGCATGATTTTCATGATCCATACAAGAACACATAATTACCATTAAAAAAAAAATAATCATATAAATGGAGAGGAATTTTATGTATCCTTCCAAACTTGCAAAATATCATTTATATTATACCCAAAATGTTCTCAATGAAAACTTTCTAATGCTGCATACATTATATTTTCATATATATTATATAGGGCATAATGCATCTTAAAAGTAAAGAATAAAACTGAAAATTGAAAACAAAGATAGGGGTATAAATGGTAATTTTGTTGTTAATTAGTTTATAGGTAAATGGATATGATTGATAAATAGAGAAATTAATGACATAACAATTAAACTAATGATATATGAATCACATTTATGTTGTCAATTACCTATAACTAAAAAACTTACCATTTATAACCCTCTCTTTGTTCTCAATTTTCAGTTAGTAAACAGTTAATGTTGTATCACATTGTAATTAATTAACTGACTTGCCATTCTAACTTCCTTTTATCTATGGTATGTACGAGTACATTTAGCGTGTTCTTCTTTATAAATGCCATCTTTAACATGCACAAAACTGTCATTTCATGTGGAGATGGCAATATTCAATATTGACCTATTTACCACTAAATTTGGTTGATTTGGTCAAACAGGTTAAGGTAGATGACCTCAACTAAAATGGATACAGGTCAAATGTGTAAGTATGTTTTGAAAGTTGTTCAAAATGTATTCAAAATCATAAAACCCCCAAAAGCTGCTTTAGAAAGAAAAGCAAGATATTTTAGCAATAAAGTTTTGTTTATTACATATTATTCATCTACAAATTTCCCAAACAAAGTGTCACGAGCCAGGTTGGGTGGATCCGACCCGTTTTGGCTCTCACTTAGATAATAAATGTTTTGACTCATTACCCAATACCCGACATACTGGGGTTTAAGAAAAGCATGTGAGGCGATATGAAAAATGCCTCAGGTCTCAAGGTGGCCTTCATGTACATGTGAGTGAAAATAGTCATATATATGGTTTACTTGATGAAAGGCTTATATGTAAATGAGATGAGAGAGTGTTGTACATAAAGCTTATTTGGTTGTACATCGAGCAAATGCTCATGAGTCGTGTTCCAGTTTTTGTGACCAAAATGCTGCAGAGGGCGTCCTGCCTTTTATAACCAAGTCGACTGCATTTTATCATCTTTAATTTCATGTCTATGCGATTTTTTTATTTTATACATATAAATATAAAGCAATAAAATTTTATTAACCGACACTTTTTCACACAATTTGCAGATTATCCCTCTTTCGATTCTGAAGCAAAAACAGTGGCGAAAGAACTGGGAACAGATCATAACTGGACCGCTCTAGAATTTAGAGAGGCTAACAAAATAGATGAAAAATGGATACAATCTGCTCTAGATAGTGAAGAAGTAACTCATGGCAAGCGGGACTGGGCAGTAAAATTAGGAATGAATCTTTTTTACAGTGCTAGTCTTAGCCGATCCCCTCTTTACAGCAAACAAATGCCATACAATGCGGTTATTTACAACGCATTTGGACATAATTCTCCATCTAACAGCCCTACAAAACCGAAGCCATCAGGCAGGCAGAAAAAGATCATCGTGGCGGGAAAATGGTGCGGGAAAGTATGGATGTCGAATCAGGCTCATCGTTTGTTGGTTGACCGTGATCCTGAAGAACAGGATGAAATTGGAGGTATGGTTTTCTCATATTCCAAAAATGAAAAATCGTTTGAAGATACCCAGGTGGTTGTTAGTAAGAATCCACCAAGGAAACGAAAGAATGTTACAGTAGAAACGAGGCGTACGAGTGTAACGAGTAAGCGACCTAAAGTAGAATCATCACCGTCACCGCCACCATCACCTTCACCACCGCCATCACCGATGGTGGCTGATTTGCCTGTGAGTGGCAGTTTCAGGCGGCAGCCTAGGACCATCAGAAACATTAGACAATTTGATATGGAGTCTGAGGGAGAGGAGGGAGAAGGAGATGGAGAAAAGCGTGGCGGGCCGAGCTCACGGTTAAGAAAAAGAATCATAAAACCACGGTCCAAAGAGTTTGGGGACTGGACCGAATCAAAACCGAGGGTTAAGAAACCAAACGACACCAAGAAACCGAAAAAGCCTCGGCCAAGTGAAGAAGACGGGGAATTCGGTTGTGATATCGAGGGATGCAACATGAGTTTTGAGACCAAACACGACCTGATAATCCACAAAAAGAACATATGTCCCGTAAAAGGATGCGGGAAGAAGTTCTTTTCTCACAAATACCTAGTACAACATAGGCGCGTACACATGGACGCGCGCCCGTTGCAATGCCCATGGAAGGGTTGTAAAATGACATTCAAGTGGGCGTGGGCTCGAACCGAGCACATTAGGGTGCACACGGGGGCTCGACCGTATGTATGTACCGAGGACGGGTGTGGTCAGACGTTTAGGTTCGTGTCAGATTTTAGTCGGCATAAACGGAAAACCGGGCATTCGGTGAAGAAGCAAGTTGAAAGAAGGTGAAAGGGAATTTGATGTTATGAAATGTAATGTTAATTGTTTAACAGGTTAGAGAGATTAAAATGTAACTTTTGTTTCTAATTGTTAACAAAGTGATGTAGGAATTGTGTTAGGAATTTACCCTTTTGTGAATTGTTTTTCAGTCGCTAAAGGAACCTTCTTATCATTCAATCTTGATTCTTGCTTTTTATTAAAATAGTCGTTACGAATGCGTTAATACACCATATAATGGTTATAAAAAAGAAATTGTAGATATTACTATATATAATAGATAAACATTTTTTATTAAATAATTATATTAGAAATATACGTTACTTTTTTCATTAGTACAATTGATTTTCTATTATTAAATAATTATATTTTCTCTAAAATTAAATAATAGTATTACTAATAACAAACGCTCCATTTGCAGTGAACACATATAATGTATATAAGTTTGGCCCTCAAGGGGCCAAAATAAAACTGCACTAATTTTAACGTTATTGCACTAATTTTAACGTTAAAAATGTTGGGATGATCAACTTCAAACGTTAACTTTGAACCGGGGACTCCTTTGAAGCAGCCTCTCTATCTCAACTGGGATAGAGGTAAGGTTTGTGTCTATCCTTCCCCGCAGTCCATATTAAAAAATGAGAATATACTAGGGGTAAGTTTGTTTGTTTTATTACTAATAACTAATAATATTTACTTTTAGTAAAAAATTAGGTTCTAAAAACATTCATTACTAAATCTTTTTATTAGAAAGCACGCTTAAAAAGTTTTTGATATATAAAATTATTCTAAAATCAAAATGTTTTAAAATAAAAAATATTTTATTTTTGTTATAATATAACTATAATTAGCACATCTTAACTACCTTTTATAAGATAAAGTAATAAGAAATTTTAGAGAGAAGAAGATGTATAATTGTACAACACTTAGAATGAATACAAGAAGTGCAATTTTTTCTTTATATTGTAATGATATTTATACTACAAAATATTTACTATTTGAAAGACAAGAAGACATGGTTATTTAATGCTAAGTGAAAATATATCTAACAAATCATTGAAGTTGAAAAAGTTTCCATCCAATAATTTTATATAACTTATAACACTCCCCCTTGGATGATACTTTTTCAAGCTTGGAGTTTTATTTTAAACTACTGTCTCATTAAACCTTGTTAAAGAAAACCAAATAAGAAAAAACTTTAGCTAAGGAAAAAAGAGTGTAGTATATAACTGCCCCCTTCAAATTTTCATCTGACACTACTATAATGTCTGTACATGTCGCATTCCAATATTATGAACGTGTTTTCTGAAAATTGATATAGGCAGTGCTTTCGTGAAAAGGTCAACCAGATTGTTGCTAGACTGAACATATCTCATTTCAACTTGATTGTCCTTACTAAGATCTTGAGTGTATGAAAAGAATCTTGGTGGTATATGTTTTGTTATGTCACTTTTGATATACTCTTCTTTCATATGTGAGACACAAATTGCATTGTCTTCGTAAATTGTAGTTGGATTTATATTTTTCTCTAGTCCACATGAAGTTAATATATATTGAGTCATAGATCTTAACCATACACACTCTCTAGAGGCTTCATGTAGTGCAATAACTTCAGCATGATTTGATGATGTCGTAACAAGTGTTTTGTAACACCCCGACCGATGGCGGAAACATCGGAATGCCACGAGGGATGTGTAGATTGTTCATAAGCTCGTGGGCATCTAAATGTATCATCACATATCAATTAATCAATTAAAGTAATTACACAAAAATCATGTTCGTCATGATTCAAGTACAATCCTTTACACAAAAGATTAGCTAAATTAACTAAACACTAGTATTCAGTAATCCAGTTAATTTTAGCTAAGTCCGAGACCCTAAGTGATGATGTCCAAAAGATATGAAGCTATCCTTCTCAACTTACTTTTCTTCGTTTCCTGAAACATGTAGAAAATCAATGGTCAACTACGAAGTAGTTGGTGAGTAATCATAAGTTTTTATTTTTCAAAAATATTTATAAGTGTTCATAAAAGTTTAAAGTTTTTAAGAAAATACACATGTGAACCTGTGAGATAATCCAGCTCTGTCAACACACAACAACACACTAAACAAATAATTCAAGTAATAACATATAATCATTCAAGTACATCCAATCAATCACAACCAAACACATCAATTAGATAATCAAAGAGATAATCCACATTCATCATCAACAATCATCATTCATCATAATTATCTCAATATAATGTACCGCGGAGGACCTTAGTCAACTCAAACAACGGTAGGTGGAATTATCGCGGAGGACCGAAGTCAACTCGACCAACGACATTAATAATAAGTATAAGTGTCAATACAGTGCTCTCGGAGGACCGCAGTCAACTCAACCAATAATGGAATCACAGAAGAGGACCAAAGTCAACTCAACAACAGTAATTCAGTCGTTGCGGAGGACCGAAGTCAACTCAACAAACAATGACTCACGGAGTTGTGATAATCCATGTCAATCCACAATCAATAATAATTCAATAATATGAATATCATATTGATAATCCAGGTATCACCCATGTGTTATCAAAATCATATTCGTTTTGGTACACATGCTTCACCCCGAGTTTAAAAACAAAATGATTTAAAAAGGGGGTTATAAGAACTCACTTGAATGCTTTAGATTCAATATTTTGCAGAACACGCTCACGTATATGAAATCAAAGACAACTCAACAACATGTATTTATCGCGTGTTTTGTATTCATAAGTATATATGTTTGATTATTATTAAGTATTCATAGGTGTTCGACTTTTATCTATAAGTGCGCCGCTAACTCAGGTTAGTTACCTAAGTTATAGTGAAACACTCAAGATTATATAAGTTATCATCATTAAAATATAAAGTCTTAAAACTTGTTAATTTTAAATAAATAATTGATGATTCTTAATTTAAAGACGACACATGCTAACATGAACACTTAAATACACGTATACGTGCATGCATGCATGTGCATCTAAATTTGACCACCCTAACTTTAAGTTGTTAAAACTTAATTAAGGTCAAAGAAACAATATTGAGGTTATTTACATAAAAGTCTAAGTCATGTAAATTTATAAGGGTGTACATGTATTATGAAAAAGGTGGTGACTTGTAATGCATATTTTCATGCTTGAATAATATCGATAACTCACCATCGAGATTATCAGTCTCGATGGTCGTTGAATGCCAGAGGTCATGCGTATTATCGATAGGTACTGCTCTGGATTCCTTAAGTTGGATGATGAAGGTTTTGTCAGGCATGTCGGTATCGATGGAACAATATAGGAAATCCCTAGGTTCGACAGTCCTTAGGTTCGGTAGCCCCTCGGTTCGGCAATCCCCTCGGTTCTGCAATCCCTAGGTTCGGCAACCCCTAGGTTCGGCAGTCCCTAGATAAGGCAGCCCCTAGGTTTGGCAGCCCCTAGGTTTGGCAGCCCCTAGGTTCGGCAACTCCTTAGGTTTGGCAGCACTTAGGTTCGGTGGACCTTAGGTTCGGCGAACCTTAGGTTTAGTAGTCCCATGATCCACACAACAGTGCCGCTGCAGCTATTCATCATCTTCACCATAGAATTTCTTCATGTTGCAGGTCTATTCCTTGTTTCAAACCAGCTTGTACAGGTTCGGTTTAAGCGTTTTAAGTGGTTATAACCGATCAACAAAACAAAAGCTATAACCGGTTGTTTTAGAAAGAAAAACCGAAAAGTAAAGTGCTTCGTATACCTCCAAATCCCGATCAAAAGCTGGATTTTTTGTGGGTTTATGTTTTACTCGATCATACGGTCGTTTAGAGCCAAGAATCACCCAATTCGGTTGAGAAATGAGGAAGAAAATGCAGAGAGAAGCTAGAGAGAGAAAGTGTAGCTGGATTTTGGTTCTAGAGAGAGAGTAGGGTTTGTGAGAAAGAAGAGGATGAAGAAGCTTCCACCATTTATACCCTGTAACCATCCCACATGTTCGGTCTCGTTTATTTCACGTTATCGTTTATTAATTCGTTTGATTTTCTCGTAAAATATAATTTAAAAATACGAAACGTTTATAAATATGATTTCGTTTTATAAAATAATTTTATTTATTTTCGTTTAATTATTTGTTTAATAAAACGATTTCATTCAACTTCGTTAAGGTTTTAATTCCTAATAAATGTTTTTGAATTCTTTTTCTTAATTTAACATCGTTGGATATTATTTTGGTTATCTCATCGAAACACGTTACTCACGTATGAATTCGTAAAGATCGTCACCTTTTCGGATCCCTCGTTCATATTATATTTCGATTCGATTTACAATCTATGGAATATCGTTTCAGTATATTATTCCTAATAATTATATTCGTGTGAATCGTCACCCACACGAATACATTATTAGGTTAATACTTCCGAAATGACATTCTCGTTTTGATTATATTCGTGACCTCACCTTCGCGTAATTATTCTAAATATTATTCTCGTTATTTTCATTTATCATGTTTATCAATTATCAGTTTCCCAATCCAAACCCCACTAAATTACATCACTGACACATCCATGATAGATCAAAATAAGTTTATGTATAGGGCATACGTAGGAGTCGGTCGCAACCGATCCAGCCGCCGTCCCACCACCATTTCGATAAACCATGACCATGTGTCCTTGACTATATTTAGTGACCAAACCAATAACCTTCCACTATTCAAACCAGACTAATTTCATTTCATGATTAATTCAACTGTAATAAAACTGCGGTTCAGTCTGGTTATATTTCAAACCAACTTCCCCATGGTTTATACACAATAAATTTATATGTTCTTATCAATGTATACCAGTGATAATACTATCAAATAAATCATAAAATTATCAAATTATTATATCAGATTTTATCAGTACAATTAAATATGTACGGACATACCTGAAATACAATGATGTTACAGTGTCCCCTAGTTGAGGAAATTCGTCCCGAACTTCAACTTGAAGTGACCGCAGTGAATAAGTGTGGATACTTAAGCTTCATCTGATCTTCTCGTTCCCAGGTGAATTCTGGACCACGCTTTGACTCCCATCGTACTTTAACAATTGGAATTCTATTGCGCTTGAGTTTCTTAACCTCACGGTCCATTATCTCGACTGGTTTCTCGACAAAGTGCATGGTATCATCGATGCGAATATCATCGAGTGATACCTGAAGATCCTGATCAGCTAAGCATTTTCTCAAATTGGACACGTGAAAAGTTGGGTGTACATTACTGAGTTCAGGAGGAAGTTCCAGCTTGTAGACAACCTTCCCGATCCGTTCAAGAATCTTAAAGGGGCCAACATATCGTGGAGCAAGCTTACCCTTCTTCCCGAATCGTACAACTCCTTTCCAAGGTGATACCTTAAGTAATACAAAATCATCATCCTAAAACTCTAGTGGCTTACGACGTTTATCCGCGTAACTTTTCGGTCGACTTCTAGCAGCTAACAGATTTTCACGAATCTGGTGAATCTTTTCAGTCGTTTCTTGAATGATCTCAGGACCAGTGATCTGCGATTCGCCGATCTCGGTCCAACAGATAGGTGGCTGACACTTTCTACCTTAAAGAGCTTCGAATGACGCCATACCAATGCTCGCATGATAACTGTTGTTATATGAGAACTCGACTAATAGTAGATGGCTATCCCAGTTGCCACCGAAATCGATGACACAAGCTCTTAGCATATCTTCTAATGTCTGAATCGTTCGCTCCGTTTGTCCATCCGTTTGAGGATGGTAAATGGTGCTAAGATCCAATCTTGTTCCAAACGCTTCATGTAATGATTCCCTAAATCGTGCCGTGAAACGACCATTGCGATCCGATATTATGCTTAAGGGAATTCCATGTCAGCTAAAAGTCTCATCCACATAGATACGAGCTAACTTCTGCATAGGGTACGTCTCGCGTATTGGTAGGAAATGAGCCGATTTAGTTAACCTATCAATTATCACCCATATACTATCGTTACCACTTGTGGTTCGTGGGAGTTTAGTAATAAAATCCATAGATATATTCTCCCACTTCCACATGGGTATTTCTGGTTGTACTAACAATCTCGAAGGTCGCTGGTGTTCAGCCTTGACTTTTGCACAATTAAGGAATTTGGCTATATACTCAGCTATATCCTTCTTCATCCCAGGCCACCAGTACAAGGCTCTAAGGTCTTGGTACATCTTGTCAGCACCTGGATGGATTGAGTAATGAGACTTATGTGCTTCATTCATAATCGTCATCCTAAGCTCATCTCTGTTCGGTATCCACAACTGGTTCAAATAATACATCAATCCATCATCCTTAGTTTCTAATTGCAATTCTGCCCCACAAGACATCTCGTCATGTAAGCTACTTTGAGCTAATGAGGTTTGTTGGGCTACCAGAATATCATTATGGAGATTAGTGTGCACTTGGACGCTATGGATTTGAACATGACTTTTTCGACTAAGCGCATCTGCTACTACATTCGCCTTACCAGGATGGTAGCGAATTTCACAGTCATAATCATTTAGCAATTCAACCCATCTCCGTTGTCTCATGTTAAGTTCTTTCTGATTGAGAATATGCTGCAAACTCTTATGGTCTGTAAATACTACACACTTAGTGCCATAAAGATAATGTCTCCATATCTTCAAAGCAAACACGACTGCTCCAAGTTCCAAGTCGTGAGTAGTGTAGTTCTTCTCGTGAATTTTCAGCTGTCTTGATGCGTAAGCCACAACCTTTCCCCGTTGCACGAGAACACAACCGAAACCTTGGTTGGATGCATCACAGTAAACCACAAAGTCATCATTTCCGTCAGGCAGTGTCAAGACAGGAGCATCACAAAGTTTCTGCTTCAATGTCTGAAACGCCTCGTCTTGCTTTGATCCCCACTCATAAGGCCTATCCTTCTGTGTCAAGGAAGTGAGAGGGATAACAATCCTGGAGAAATTAGAAATAAAACGCTGATAATAACCGGCAAGTCCAAGAAATGAACGAATCTCCGTTGGTGTCTTCGGTGCATTCCAATTCTTCACAGTTTCAATCTTTGCAGGATCCACGTGAACACCCTTTTCATTGACTATGTGTCCCACGAATTGAACTTCCTTAAGCCAAAATTCACACTGGAGAATTTGGCATACAGTTGTTCTGTTCTTAAGATCTCCAAAATCAACTTAAGGTGTTGCTCGTGTTCTTATTTTCTCTTGGAGTATATCAAAATATCGTCAATAAACACAATCACAAATTTATCTAAGTACGACCTTCATACACGGTTCATGAGGTCCATGAAAACCGCAGGTGCATTGGTAAGGCCGAAGGGCATTACCAAAACTCATAATGGCCATATCTTGTTCTGAAAGTTGTCTTGGGAATATCATCTTCATGTACTCAAGGCTGATGATACCCAGACCTAAGATCGATCTTCAAAAACCATACCGAACCTTGCAATTGATCGAAAAGATCATCGATGCGTGACATAGGATATCAATTCTTAATGGTCAGCTTATTCAATTCGCGGTAATCTATGCACATTCGGAATGATCCGTCCTTCTTCTTGACAAACAGAACCGATGCACCCCATAGCGAATGACTCGGGCTAATGAATCCCTTCTCAGACAGTTCTTGTAGTTGGCTCGCCAATTCTTGTAACTCCGAAGGCGCAAGTCTGTAGGGAGCTTTGGTGACTGGGTTCGCACCAGGCACTAGGTCAATGCGAAATTCTACTTGACGCTCTGGTGGAATCCCTGGCAAGTCGTCTGGAAATACTTTAGGAAAATCTCTTATCATAGGAACGTCTTCGATGCTCTTTTCTTTCTCCTTTTTCTCCACGATGTGTGCTAAGAACGCTATGCATTTCTTCCTAAGGTATTTATGGGCTTTGGTACATGACATCAGCTTAAGACCTTTACTAGGAGTTTCCCCAAAAACTCTTAGAGTTTCACCCGAAGGTATGGGAATACGAATGTATTTCTCATATCAAATAATATCTGCTTTGTGGGTGGCTAACCAATCCATGAGTATGATAACATCAAAGCTACCAAGTTGCATAGGTATAATATCAATTGGGAAAATGTGATCATTTAAGTTCACATCACATCCAATAATAACGATGTCAATATCAATAGTATTACCATCAGCCACCTCTACGTTAAACGGTTTGGCTAATTTAGTACGTGTTCTACCAAGCATACATTCAAAATCATGTGAAACAAAACTTCTCTTAGCACCAGAATCAAATAAGACATATGCATAGGAGTTATTAACCAGAAACGTATCATTGACGACATCTTGGTTGGCTTGAGCTGCTGGAGCATTCAGTTGAAAGGCTCTGCCTCTTGCCATCCTTTAATTGTTCTTCGCCAATCTTGGGCACTGGTTTCTGAAATGACCCACATCACCGCACTCATAACAGGCTCTTGCCTGTGCAGGTAGTTGGCGAATGGGTACCGCTTGAAGTGGTTGTGCATGCAGAGCAGGCAGTGCAAGCGGTACTGGTTGCATCCTTTGTGCTTGCGGTGCACTCCGACACATGTTAGAAAAATGACCATACTTGGCACAGTTGTTGCAGACGTGACATGGCAAGTTGGGTGCATGGTGATATCTGCAGACATTACATTGGGGAGTGATCCCAGCATAAATTCTGGTGTTAGAGTGGCTTGATGATTGTTGAGTAGTGTTCGCAGCAGGAGTAGTAACAGCGAAACTTCTGGAAAACACTGGAGGCATAGTGCACCTTCAAGTTCTCAGGGCAGTCACTATTAATGAAGGTGTTCTCAATACTCTCAAACCACTGCAATAGACCAGTGGCTACCTCAGCACCCGTGAATTTTGTCGGGTTGCAGGAGTTAAAGTGTTTGAAAGTGCAAACAGGTGGGTTCGCACCACCCCTATTTTGGTTGAGAGTTTGATTGACTTGATTTAGTTGAGTCACCAACCCAGTAATGAGATTTGCTAACTCTTGCATGCCAGTGTTGCCATTGTTATTGGTAGCATTCCCATCGTTGGTATTTGTATCATCTCTGTTGTGACGGCGCGACGGCATGTTTCTGAGGATGTTATAAACATGTTACTACCGTTTACAACGTAAGTCACACAAACTATGGTCAAATGAGTTCAATTTAACAGTTAGGATTACATATATGGAACTATATTTTTCTCCTATTTGTTGTTAAACTCATAATAAAGTAATAATTTCCTAATGTTTACTAAAGCTTCCTAATTGGTCATATCTAATATTAACTAATCATTCCTATGTTCAAACATTTTCCCACCCTATACTAACACTGACAACCTCCCGATAAAATGCAACAAGTTTATATATAGGGCATACATTGACTTGACCGCAGTCGCATCATCCGTCATCCCATCACCGTTGCAATGCACCACGATTATGCCCTTGTAGAAAATAGGGTATATATATATGTTTCTCAAGCGTTCCACTTCACATCCTTATCCTATGGGGGATAGTTATGAGTGAAGTGTATATAAGTACTCCTGAAATCTAGGTTCTCCTAATGTCTAAGTTCACCTGACTCTAGGTGCACCTATTTTCTAAGTTCACCTAATGTCTAAGTTCACCTGACATTTAAGCTCCCCCTAATGTCTAAGTTTACTATATGTTCACCTCATCATCAAGTGTTCATACCATCACTAAGTGTTCGTATCATCACTAAGTGTTTATATCATTCACCAAGTCTATTCACCCAACGTGTCCAATAAATAAATATTTTTATGTGTTTTTCCAATATGATCATCCAATCCACTCAACATATTTTCAACTAACTTCCCAACATTTCCTACTAATATCCTAAATTCCCGACATCGACAGACCCCCAATATACTACAAATGGTATATGTATAAGGCATACGTAGGATTCGGTCGCAACCGATCCAGCCGCCAGCCCACCACCTTTGTAGTACGCTTAGAGTGTGTCCTCGTCTGGCAATCAAAGATCAAACAAGTAATTCCTAAGCAAATATTTTCCTAAACAAATATTTTCCCAAACGGGTGGTTCCCTTATTCCTCAATACTAACATCCACCAAATGTACTGTAAATGGACTATGTATAGGGCATACGTAGAAGTCAGTCACAACTGCTTCAGCCGCCAGCCCACCACCTTTACAATACATCACGAGTATGTCCTTATCGAGTCGTCCGGGCTCAATCAATCACATAAATAATCAACAAGTAACAGGTGCAAATCATATATATATATCAGGAGTTCAGTTAACATGTAATAAACATACAAGAACATAATCCTAAATATAGTAACTAGTGTATGAAATAATTCATATTAGGGTATCCTACGGTTATAGACCAGGTCAACCATTTATAGTAACATAATTTCCTATAATCCAGGCTCTGATACCAATCTGTAACGCCCCGACCGATGGCGGAAACGTCGGGATGCCACGAGGTATGTGTAGATTGTTCGTGGGCATCTAAATTTATCATCACATATCAATTAATCAATTAAAGTAATTACACAAAAATCATGTTCGTCATGATTCAAGTACAATCCTTTACAGAAAAGATTAGCTAAATTAACTAAACACTAGTCTTCAGTAATCCATTAATTTTAGTTAAGTCCGAGACCCTAAGGGATGATGTCCAAAAGATATGAAGCTATCCTTCTCAACCTACTTTTCTTCGTTCCCTGAAACATGTAGAAAATCAAGTGTCAACTGCGAAGTAGTTGGTGAGTAATCGTAAGTTTTTATTTTTCAAAAATATTTATAAGTGTTCATAAAAGTTTATAGTTTTTAAGAAAATACACATGTGAACCTGTGAGATAATCCAGCTCTGTCAACACACAACCACACACTTACAAATAATTCAAGTAATAACAGATAATCATTCAAGTATATCCAATCAATCGTAACCAAACACATCAATTAGATAATGAAAGAGATAATCCACATTCATCATCAACAATCATCATTCATCATAATTATCTCAATATAATGTACCGCGGAGGACCTTAGTCAACTCAAACAACGGTAGGCTGAATTATCGCGGAGGACCGAAGTCAACTCGACCAACGGCATTAATAATAAGTATAAGTGTCAATACAGTACTCTCGGAGGACCGCAATCAACTCAACCAACAGTGGAATCACAGAGGAGGACCAAAGTCAACTCAACAACAATAATTCAGTCATTGCGGAGGACCGAAGCCAACTCAACACACAATGACTCACGGAGTTGTGATAATCCATGTCAATCCACAATCAATAATAATTCAATAATATGAATATCATATTGATAATCCAGGTATCACCCATGTGTTATCGAAATCATATTCTTTTTGGTATACATGCTTCACCCCGAGTTTAAAAACAAAATGATTTAAAAAGGGGGTTATGAGAACTCACTTGAATGCTTTAGATTCAATATTTTGCAGAACGCGTTCACGTAGATGAAATCAAAGACAACTCAACAACATGTATTTATAGTGTGTTTCGTATTCATAAGTATATATGTTTGATTATTATTAAGTATTCATAGGTGTTCGACTTTTATCTATAAGTGCACCGCTAACTCAGGTTAGTTACCTAAGTTATAGTGAAATACTCAAGATTATATAAGTTATCATCATTAAAATATAAAGTCTTAAAACTTGTTAATTTTAAATAAATAATTGATGATTCTTAATTTAAAGACAACACATGCTAACATGCACACTTAAATACAAGTATACGTGCATGCATGCATGTGCATCTAAATTTGACCACCCTAACTTTAAGTTGTTAAAACTTAACTAAGGTCAAAGAAACAATGTTAAAGTTATTTACATTAAAGTCTAAGTCATGTAAATTTATAACGGTGTACATGTATTATGAAAAATATGGTGACTTGTAATGCATATTTGCATGCTTGAATAATATCGATAACTCACCATCGAGATTGTCAGTCTCGATGGTCGTTGGATGCCGGAGGTCATGCATATTATCGATAGGTACTGAGCTGGATTCCTTAAGTTCGATGATGAGGGTTTTGTAACGCATGTCAGAATAGATGGAACAATATCGGAAATCCCTAGGTTCAACAGTCCTTAGGTTCGGCAGCCCGTCGGTTCGGCAATCCCCTAGGTTTGGCAGTCCCTAGGTTCGGCAGCCCCTCGGTTCGGCAAACCCCTAGGTTCGGCAGTCCCTAGGTTCGACAGCCCCTAAATTCACCAATCCCATAGGTTTGGAAGACCGTAGGTTCAGCGGCCCCTAGGTTCGACAACTCCTTAGGTTCGACAGCACTTAGGTTCGGCGGACCTTAGGTTCGGCGGACCTTAGGTTCGGCGGACCTTAGGTTCGGCGGACCTTAGGTTCGGCGGACCTTAGGTTCGGCGGACCTTAGGTTCGGCGGACCTTAGGTTCGGCGAACCTTAGGTTCGGTAGTCCCATGATCCACACAACAGTGACGTTCCAGCTGTTCATCATCTTCACCATCGAATTTCTTCATGTTGCAGGTCTATTCCTTGTTTCAAACCAGCTTGTACAGGTTCGATTTAAGCGTTTTAAGTGGTTATAACCAATGAACAAAACAAAAGCTATAACCAGTTGTTTTAGAAAGAAAAACCGAAACGTAAAGTGCTTCGTATACTTTCACATCCCGATCAAAAGCTTGATTTTCTTGTGGGTTTAGGTTCTACTCGATCATACGGTCGTTTAGAGCGAAGAATCACCCAATTTGAGGAAGAAAATGTAGAGAGAAGTTAGAGAGAGAAAGTGTAGCTGGATTTTGGTTCTAGAGAAAGAGTAGGGTTTGTGAGAATGGAGAGGATGAAGAAGCTTCCACTATTTATACCCTGTAACCATCCCACGTGTTCGGTTTCGTTTATTTCACGTTATCGTTTATTAATTCGTTCGATTTTCTCGTAAAATATAATCTAAAAATAAGAAACGTTTATAAAATGATTTCGTTTTATAAAATAATTTTATTTATTTTCGTTTAATTGTTTGTTTAATAAAACGATTTCATTCAACTTCGTTAAGGTTGTAATTCCTAATAAATGTTTTTGAATTCTTTTTCTTAATTTAACATCGTTCGATATTATTTTGGTTTCTCACCGAAACGCGTTACTCACATACGAATTGGTAAAGATCGTCACCTTTTCGGATCCCTTGTTCGTATTGTATTTTAATTTGATTTACAATCTATGGAATATCGTTTCAGTATATTATTCCTAATAATTATATTCGTGTGAATCATCACCCACACGAATACGTTACTAGGTTAACACTTCCGAAATGACATTCTCGTTTTGATTATATTCGTGACCTCACCTTCGCGTAATTATTCTCAATATTATTCTCGTTATTTTCATTTATCATGTTTATCAATTATCAGTTTCCCAACCCAAACCCCACTAAATCACATCACTGACACATCCATGATAGATCGAAATAAATTGATGTATAGGGCATACGTAGGAGTCGGTCGCAACCGATCCAGCCGCCGTCCCATCACCATTTCGATAAACCATGACCATGTGTCCTTGACTATATTTAGTGACCAAACCAATAACCTTCCACTATTCAAACCAGACTAATTTCATTTCATGATTAATTCAACTGTAATAAACACTGAGGTTTAGTCTGGTTATATTTCAAACCAACTTCCCCATGGTTTATACATAATAAATTTATATGTTCTCATCAATGTATACCAGTGATAATACTATCAAATAAATCATAAAATTATCAAATTATTATATCAGGTTTTATCACTACAATTAAATATGTATGGGCATACCTTAGGTATGGTACCTCCGGACCGATAATTTCCTCAGCATCTTCGCATGGGAGAAATGGATCATTTTTGACATTGAGTGATATAAATGTCATTGGGGTGCTTAAAGATTTCTCTTTGTCCATATTGAAACGCTTTAAGAGCCTTTCCGTATAACTTGATTGATGCACAAGTATTCCGTTAGGCATATGTTCAATTTGTAAACCAAGACAATACTTGGTTTTTCCATGGTCTTTCATTTCAAATTCCTTCTTTAAAAATGTAATTACTTCATGAATTTATTTATGTGTCCCAATTATAATTATATCATCAACATATACAGTTATGATCACAAATTCTGATTTCGTCTTTTTAACAAAGACACACGGATGTATAAGATTATTTGTATAACCTTTACTCTTCAAATAATCACTCAAATGATTGTACCACATCCTTCCAAATTGTCTCAATCCATATAAATATCTTTGTAATTTAATTGAACAGGTTTTTTTGGTTTTGAACATAATGCTCCTGGGAGTTTAAATCCTTCGGGAATTTTCATATAGATGTTACTATCTAGTGATCCAAAAGAGTAAGCTGTGACCACATCCATAAGACACATTTCTAGATTTTTATAAACTGTTAAGCTGATTAAATATCTAAAAGTAATTGCATCCATAACAGGAGAATATGTTTCCTCGTATTCAATTCCTGGTCTATGAGAAAAACCTTGAGCTACAAGTCTGGCTTTATATCTTGTAACTTCATTTTTCTCATTTCGTTTTCGCACAAAAATTCACTTATAACCCACAGGTTTTACGGTCTTTGGTGTAATAACAATTGGACCAAAAACTTTTCGTTTATTAAGTGAATCTAATTCAGCTTGTATAGCATCTTTCCATTTGTTCCAGTCATCCTGACTTTGACAATCGTTGACTGATTTTGGTTTAGTAGCATCATCTCCATTTTTAATTTCACTTGCCACAAAATAGGAAAATATCTCTTCAATATGTTCCATTTCATATCGGTTCTATAATGTGTTTGTGTGACCATAGTTAATCGACATTTCTCTGTTAATATCATTCATTTCTTCATAGGGAAAGGTTTTGATATATAGAATTTCATCAGAATCCTTTTCCTTATGGTCATTATCCTCTTTAGATCCTTTTCTTTTTCGAGGATTTTTATCCTTTGAACCGATTGGCTTCAAACGTCTTTAAGATTCGTGAGTTGGATCATTATCTAATTTCTTACTTAGAATCTCAGCCCGAGCTGGAGCATTTTCTACTGTTATATGAGATTTTGTCACTCTTTTTGTATCAATAAATGCATCTGGCAATTGATTTGCTATATGTTGCATATATATTGTCTTTTGAACTTCGGTCTCACATTGTTTTGTCCTTAGATCAAGATATAACAATAAAGATTCACACCTTGAGACATTCTTTTATTTTATGTTCTTTTCTCCCTTTAAGGTTGGAAAATTTGCCTCATCAAACTGACAATCAAAATATCGTGCTGTAAAGACATCACCTGTTAGGGGTTCGAGGTATCTTATGTTGGAAGTTGTTTCATATCCAACATATATTTCTAACCTTCTTTGAGGACCCATTTTTGTGCGTTGTGGTGGTGCAATAGGAACATACACTGCATATTCAAAAATTCTTAGGTGGGAAATTTTAGGCACTTGGCCAGAAACAAGTTGTATAGGAGACTATTTGTGATTTGCATTTGGTCTCATATGAATTAATGATCCAGCATTTAAAATTGCATGGCCCCAAATAGACATAGGAAGTTTTGTTTTCATTATTAATGATCTGTCTATTAACGGGAGACGTTTGATCAATGATTCAGCTAAACCATTTTGTGTATATACATGTGCAACCGGGTGTTCAACAATAATTCCAACCGACATGCAATAATCATTAAAAGCATGTGATGTGAATTCACCTGCATTATCAAGTCTCTCCCTTTTAATAGTATAATCAGGGAAATGTGCTCGTAATTTTATAATTTGAGCAAGAAAATTTTCAAATGCCACATTATGAGTCGATAATAGAGAAACATGAGACCATATGCTAAATGTGTCTATCAAGACCATGAAATATCCAAATGGTTCTCATGATGAATGAATTGATCTGCATATATCTCCATGAATTCTTTCAAGATATAAAGGAGATTCATGCTCAATCTTTAATGATGAAGGTCTTGTAATAAGTTTTCCAAGAGAGCATGATACACATAATGGTATTTTTTCTATTTGTGGCACTTTTGAAAAACTCGGAGAGGCTGTTTAACTAGGATCAAAGACTTTAGACACTTGGTCAAGGCTTTGGTATTAACTCCCTCTAAAGTTTTGCACAAAGTTATTTTCGTTGTTTAGTGTTTGTTAGAAAGAGAGAAGAACAGAATAAAAGCACAAGGAATTTTGGGGGAAGTAATTCAAATTTACTTAGGGAATGTTGGGACTTAAATACCCAACATTCAAAGTTACAAGACAAGAAATAATAAGACAAATAGCTGACACTATTACAGACACTGAATCATCATAATAGTACAACTAATACAAAGTCAACAACGGAAACAAGAGTCTTCAGGATTCTTTAGGTTTTCCGAGGTTGAGATAGTTGTGCTGAGGCTCAGTGGTTATTCTTTCGAAAGGTGTTCATCGGAAGCAATGGTTGTCTTCCGAAGGGATCATGGTCAGCTAATGTCTTCCGACGTAGAGAAGTTCAGCGGAAGTTCTTTTTAGCGAATCTTCCGCTGTTGATGTTCCGATGCTGAAGTAGTTCTTCAGTCGGAAGAGAGTGTCTTTTGAAGAGAAGTATCCGCGGTTGGTCAATTCGCGATTTTATTCATTTGCCTGGCTTCAGTGGTTTTGCTCATCAGTCCTTATTTTACAACAATCTTCCTCTGGACTAATGGAGCCAAAACCATCTATTTTTGTTTTAAAGCTGGACTAATTTTATTTCTAAGAGTCCACACATAGTTAAGGACTTCATATTCTGTATCAGCATTATCCAGATTCATATGCTGCAGTTCCTTCATATCATTATTTAGTAGATTGAGAATTTCATCCCAATTTGAGAAAAAGGATCTTGAACCATTGTATCTCTCAATGATCATGCTCTTGGAGACAGAGTCATAGACCATCTTTTTTTTCTAGTTCTGGAATTTTTGATCTGAGGAGACTGGGATTTAGAAGATAGACCCAAGGGAATAGGAGCTCCAGCAGGCCAGTGAATTATTTCTCTTCTTTTTACTTGATCATTTGAGTCAAGTAACTTCTTTACTATAGTATGCTGATGAGGCACGTAGTGCCTCAGAAGATCAGGAAGAATTTCCTTTTCAACTTCAACCCAAGGTCTGAAGTTGACAGCAGATGGAGATTCTGCAGACCCAACAGCTAGGCTTTCCATAGGTGCATTGAGCAGGTGATCAAGCATTGTGCTTGGATTAGCATCCTTGAGGTGAGACACTATAGTGGGGGAGGGTGAAGTGGCTTCTTTCCAAAGCTCAGGATGATCACTGTGGTGGAGGCTTCTTTCCAAAGCTCAGGATCAGCATCTGCTGACTTTATTGGTGAGGGAGCTGTGGTGGTTTTGGGGAGGTCAGACTCATCATCATCAGCCAATATGAGCCTTCTTTTTGTTGAAATAAGAGAGGCAATGGGCTGATCATCATTTAAGTCCGAGCTTGGTTCTTGAACAAGGGTTAGAGGTTTCTGAGGTTTGTTATTGGGTGTTTTGGATTTTCTGGCCACACTCTTTTGTCTTCTTGAACAGGGGTTAAAGATTGAGTGATTATGGTAACTGGTTTTTGGCCAATTTTGGAGGCATTGAGAGTATTAGGAAGGGAAGTATGTGAGGATAGTTATATGAGGGTTTGAGAAGCAGAATTTGGAGAAAGGGTAGGTGAGTTTTCTTTATTTGTGTGTATGGGTGAAAAAGGGATATATATGGTTGGAGAGATCTGTTTGGGGAAGATGGGGTTATGTTCAGATTGGACAGAGCCAGTTGGAATTGGTATGTCCTGAGTAGTTAAGGCAAAAGAAGAGGGGGCAGCGGTTGTGGGTTTTGTTGGCTTGGTAGGAGCTGATTTTGAGAGTTTGGGTTTCCTGGATACCCCAGATGTTCCAGTGTTCACTTGAGCTTCAGCTTCCCTTTGTTTTTGCTCAGAGGTAGCTTTAGCTGCCGCAGTCTGAAACTACTGATCCAGTGCTGATTTGAGGAGTGCCTCTTGATTTTTCAATCTTATTTCCTTCATCCTCCTTTTTCTCATTTTGTCTTCTGCCCTCTTGGCAGCTTGGGCAGCATACAAGAGCCTTTCATTCTCCCTCTTTTTGGCTTCATCAGCCTGTTCCTTGAACCAGGGAGAAGGAGGAGCAATCCCTGTAAGAGAATCTAGAAAACGAGTATGGTTAGATACTTCATGTTGTAAGGAGACTTTGGAATCTACTGAAATTTTCAGTAGATCCAGTTGTATCTTTTGAGTGGTGAGGAAATCTTTGGTAAAGTTGGTAAACATGGTGGTGAGATGGGCATTAAGAAGTGGGTTCAACACTTCTTGAAACGCTCGGCTTGAGAAGGTAGGTGCAGTGGAAGTAGGTGGAATGTGTGCAGTACCTTCAAGTGAAGGTGCCTGCATTGAAATATAGACTGGGGTTGCAGGACTTGGTTATTCAGGACTGTTGTGACTAACTCAGTGAGTTTGGCGACATCATCCTGAATATAAGCAATAGAATCCGTCAATTCCTTTAATTTAAGATCTGATTCGCCCATCCTTTTATGGATATCATCTGAATCCCTAACTTGTGAGTCAGTTTTAGCATGACCTGAGTCCATCTCAGGAATCTCATGGACGCCTTTTTCTTGGTTCTGGGGATTTCCAACCTCAGTTTCAAGAACTTCATGGGTTGTTGCCATACCGGGAGTGTTATTGCTTGAGCCATTCAGATGAGATCCCATTGGGCTCTCATGTGAGATGGATGCTCCAGATATATGATCATGATGTCTAGATGGACTGGACTCCCTGATCTCATCCTCTTCTCCATGGGTAGGAGATTGATGAGTTTTAGCAAAAGTTTGATATGATTATGCCTCTATTGGTGAAGGGAGAGGATAACCAAGTTGCTCAAAGATAGAATCAATCTCATGGAGAACATGGGTAGTAAAGTGAGGGGCTTTTTGTGGAGAAGGTGTCTTTGGGAGATTGGACTGCCATCTGAGTGTCAAGTGACACTTCAGTAGTTAGAAAGGGTTTCTTTTGGAGTTCAACATCATCCTGTCGAGAGGATTGATGAGGAGCTGGATGTGGTAGAGATTCTTGATGCATCTGTGAGGATGGAATAGATGTATCCAGTTGTCCAGTGAGGACAGAGACATGTTTAGGGATCTCACCTTCCTGAGCAGTATTTTTGGGCTTTTTAGGTTTAGAGGCTTTGGTAGATGTTTTCATTTTGGCTGGTACCTTTACAGGTGTGGAAGAGGAGGTGGATGTGGGTTCACCATGGATGGTTGTATCCTCAGTTTCATCCATGTGTCTTGCCTCAGTGTTCAACCTAGTGAACACTTGTTTGTCAATGCTCTTGACAGTAGAGGGAGGAGCAATATGACAAGCATTATTAAGATCAACAAGAAGACAAGCTATCACAAACCTAGGATACAATAAAAATTTGGGGCTCTTTTGGTGATGTACCAAATGTTCAAAAATTATTTGTGACAAGTTGACTTTTTCGTTGGACAGAACAACATACATGACATATTGCATATGATATGGCATTTCTCCCCAACTAGTCGTCTTTTGAAAAAGAGATTGTAAAACGGTGTGATACATAAACTTTTACTTAGGGTAGAAGAAAGCTTTGTACAAGGTCCAGTTTTTCAGGTCACCTTGATAATCACATTGAACAAAAACATTATGAAGGAGTTCTAAAGAAACAGTGGTAGGTGCCTCGGTGTCGTTCAGATTTAGGGCAACACTTATTTTGGAGGGGGTGAGGGTGACTTGTTGTCCAGCGACCACCGAAGCGATGCTTTCAATAGAGTCATCCTTTGACACCAAAGTCGAATTTGCCCAAAACTGGTTTAGAGCAACTTCTGAGATAGGAGGATTGAGGATGAGAGTTGTATGAACGAAGGAGTTTACCAGAATGTCGATTACTTCGTCATAGTGAGGGTACTCAGAAGACTTAACAAGGTAGGCTTCGAGATTGTGAATCGGCTTGATTTTCAAAGCTTCAGACACCATTGTTGCGATATTGAACAAAGAGTGGTTATGAGTGCACAGTGTGATCACAAATTTTTGCCTTAAGTTTAGAGAGAAGAAGACAAAGAAGTGTAATCGTTGCACATGAGGGCGGTTTCAATAAATAAAACCTCCACTACTTATAACTTACCAAAAGTTTTACCCTATGGTTTTTACCCATTAAACAAACCTGTGAGCAAGAGAAAGAAAGACAAACGACAAATGAGTACGTTCATGCACACCCTGATGTACAGACAAGGCTTTGTAAGGAATGAAGCCTGGTCCGAAGCTGTTACACCATCATCATGAGCATCAAGCTCAGACGAAATCAGTGTAAGTGCGTCGTGCCAGGCAACATGCCTGACAAGCGATTGTCCTTCGCCATAAGCAGCATTCTGAGATTTTGAATTTGAAAGAAAAGTTTTCTTGATCAAAAGAAGATCAAGAGGCTTTTCAAGTAATTTTGGAAATCATGAAGAAGATAACCACTGATATAAATAAGATCAGTGGTCATTAGAGATGAGAGGGGTAAGATGGTAAAATAAGAAGATATTATCGAGCCGTGAGAACAATTAATGAGGGTTAATTCAATTAATTGTAGGGAGTCTAATCTTGCAGAGTGATTAGTGACGGTCAAATCAGGCGTAAGTATCAAGAATTTGATAACTACATAGACAAGATTTTAACCATAGAAGAGATTTTTAATCTCGGAAGAGCCTTATCCTCGAAAGAAATTTAACCTTGGATAAGTTACAAGGTTAACAACCTCGGAAGGAATTGAGACCTCGAAAGGGGTAGAAACCACGGAAGGTTTAAAGTGTAATAACGGATGCTTATAACCGCGGATAGATATGAAACATTGGCTAGCTTAACCACTGATCCTATCCATGTTTTGGGATAACCACTAAGAGAAACCAAGGTGGCTTTATCAGTGGTTAATAAAATATCCGTTGTTAGGAAAATTCTTGAAAATTATCCTTTTATATATTTATTGTAAGGTTTAAGAAACATATTCTTAACCATAATTATTTATTAGCTCATATTTATCATTCCTAATTTGGCCACAAACTTAGAAAAGGTTGAAGAGTCCAAAGGTTTGGTAAATATGTCAGCTATTTGGTCACTTGTTGAAACATGTTCTGGAACAATTAGTCCCTTTTCAAAACGGTAACTAAAGAAATGATGCCTTATTTCTATGTGTTTGGTTTTAGAGTGATAGACATGATTCTTTATTATGTTTTTGGCAGCTTCCCTGTCTATTAAGAGAGGTGTTTTTAGTTCCCTTATTCCGAAATCCAACAATTGGTATTGTAACCAAAGGATTTGGGCAGTGCAATGGGCTGTTGCAATGTATTCGGCTTCAGCAATTGAATTTGATACCGAATTTTGCTTTTTTGCTTTGCCATGACACTAAACAATTTGCAAAGAACTGACATCCTTCCGAAGTAGACTTTCTAGTGAGCGAGCATCCAACATAATCACTGTCTGAAAAACCAACAAGCTTACAAGTTTGATTAGCAGGATACCAAATACATAGCACAGGGGTGACTTTAAGATATCTGAATATCCTCTTCAAAAATGGTAAATGGGATTGTTTAGGGGCAGACTGGTACCTTGCACAGACACATGTTGTATACATGATGTCTGGCCTTGATGCAGTAAGGTACATACAAGATCCAATCATACACCCGTAGAGGGTTTGATCTACAGGTTCACCATTTTCATCTAGACTTATTCCAGGTGCGGTTGCCACGGGGGTAGAAATTATTTTGCAATCATTCATATCAAATTTATTTGGAAGATCCTTTATATATTTATATTGATGAATGAAAGTCCCATTGGGGGTTTGTTTGACTTGGAGTCTTAAAAATGTTTTTAGTTCACTTAAAGCACTCACTTCAAACTTAGAAGACATTAATTTAGTAAATTGTTCACACAAGGAAGGTTTTGTTGATCCAAAAATGATGTCATCGACATAGATCTGGACCAGAAAAAGTTCCTTGTCTACCCTCTTGATGAACAAGGTCTTATCAATGGTTCCCCGAGAAAATTTATTTGAAAGAAAAAATTGAGAAAGAGTGTCATACCATGCTCTAGGTGCTTGTTTTAGACCTTAAAGTGCTTTGTCTAGTCTGTACACCCAATCAGGATGATGAACATTATCAAACCCTGGAGGTTGATAGTTTATGTTGTGGGATATAGCCAATGCTAGGAAGAGTCTGATGGCTTCTAGTCGGGCCACAGGGGCAAAGGTTTCATAATAATCGATGCCTTCCTCTTGGCAGTACCATTGTACTACCAATATGGCTTTATTCTTGATTACAATGCCTTTGTCATATGTTTTATTTCTAAATACCCATCTAGTTCCTATAGGATTTTTTTCATGCTGGCAAGGGGCAGAGAGTCCAAACATTTTGCCTTTTGAACTGTAATAGTTCATCTTGCATAGCCTCCACCCAATTATTATCTTTAAGAGATTCCTGATACTTGGAGGGCTCAATTTGAGACAAGAAGGATGCATGAAGGAAAAAGTTTGAAATCTAGCTCCTAGTTTGAACACCCTTACTTAAATCACCCAAGATCTGCTCCCCCAAGATTTGCTCTAGTGGATGATTTTTGTTTAAGAGAATGATGTCCAAACAATTATTTGTAGAGGCAACATCAGAAGAAGACAAATTTTTATTTGTCCCGAGAGAGTCTTCCGGTAAGGTAGCATGAACATGTTTAGGGATATATACAGGTGCATTATCCAAAGCTGGGGATAAGGGAGAAGATATTTGTTCATCTTGATCTTGAGGATTTATTTGGTAAGAAGGGATCGAGGTAAAGAATTGAGATGCTGAACATTCCTCAAGAGAGGATCAATCTTCAGAGGTTTGACAAGACTCTGAAGAAGGAGAAGAGGAAGAGGTAGGAGAAGTGTAGGTGAAGCTTTCAAGATCAAAGAGGTCGTCGGGAGCAGATGGGAAAGAGGAAGTTGATGCAGATTCATTGAATTTAACATCAATGGTTTCCTCTACAATTTTGGTCCTGAGATTGAAAGCTCGGTAAGCTTTAGATGTTTGAGAGTATCCAACAAAATATCCAGAGTCAACTTTAGCAGCAAACTTGGACAAAGAGACTTTTGTATTCAAGATGAAACAAGGACACCCAAAAACTTTGAAGAAAGAAATGAGAGGCTTTATGTTATGAAGGACTTCATAGGCAGTCTTGTTATGTCTCTTCACAATGTGAACTCTGTTTAAGACATGGCAAGCAGTGTCTACTACCTCAGCCCAGAAGGATAAAGGTAATCCTAAGTCTCCAAGCATAGTTGTCCTATTATTTCTTTCCACAACTCCATTTTGAGCAGGAGTTCTGTAACATCCCAAATTTTCTAAATGCAAGTTAACCGAACTTACGAATGGGTAACGGATAATTAACTTGTAGGAAAATAAACGAAAAATAACCAAGGCTAGCATTACAGAACGTGTACTCGAAATGGTAAGGTTTCGAGTACACCCATTTCGAGTACACCCCAGTTTTGGGCACAGGAGTTTTCGAATACGGGGATCCTCCCTATAAATACCAGTGCCTTGGGAATAGTGCGAACCTTTGGTTGGAAGCACAGTTACTTTTGAGTACTCGAAGTAAAAGCTCAAGAACATCAAGAATCGAACTTTGATCGACCAAACAAAGGAGGAAACGCACGGGATTCTACCAGGAGAATCAGCTACCTTCAAGTAAGTGATCCATGTATAGAAAGCTGGATTTTTATACAAAAGTTAGGATGGTCATACAAAAAGGGGACTTATGCATAAAGCTCACACCTTTATGCATAAAGTTCGGAACTTTGAGGTTCCAGTGTGTAGATAACCCCCTAAGGAACCTAGAACTAGCTCCCCAAAGTCTTAGATGAATTTCTGAGATGTTTAAAGACGAAAGTAATGAGTACACGAAATCATGTACAAAGGGTACTCGAAATCATACTTGGGTTATTTCGAATACATAGGTTTCGTGTATACTATTTCGAATACATGGAATATTTCGAATACGTGGAATATTTCGAATACATGGAATATTTCGAGTACATGGAATATTTCGAGTACATGGAATATTTCGAATACATGGAATATTTCGAGTACATGGAATATTTCAAGTACTAGCTATTTCGTGAACTATGGAATTTCGTGTACATGGAAACTTAATGAAATTCAAGGGTTTCGAATACTTAGCTAAGTTTCGGGAACTTGTACTCAGTAAGGGGGACTAGTAGGCTATAAAGACTTAGGAAATATTCTAAGTCTAAGAATGGTATATGATGATACGATGTAACTGATGTAGGTTCTTAAGTCTTGGCTAAGGAGTTCAGCTAAGGAAACGAGAGTCTACTATCAGGTGAGTTCTAGACGCCCTATTTCATGTTAACTGTTTTGGGCTGGCATACATGCTTATGGTTATGTTATGATGTTATGTGCTTATGATGATGATGATGAATGAATGATGATATGGCCTGACTATGCATGCATGTTTATGTGTTAGAAGGATTTATGCATGAAAATATGATAAGTATGATGAATGCATGATAACTGAGTTATGATAATGAATAACATGATATGATAACGATGCTAGCATATGACATGATGATGAATTATGATAACATGCTTCATGATGATAACTATGAGAATAGTTATAGGAGTATGACAAGGTCCTAGGTTGCTAGGATGGAAGTATGATACGTAGGCATGATGCTATGATGGTATAATGAAATGATGCTAGTATGACATGCCTAAGATGCCATGATGACTGCAATGAATGATGTTATGATGCTAGCAGTAAATGTTATGATGATTATGATAAAGGATGATATAATGCTAGTATATCATGTATGACGAACGAACAATGTTCCTATACGCGTTATAGGACATGTATGAAAGACGTACCAGTTCTTGTGCTGAGTAGGTATGAGAGTCAACCACGACTATAACTGGGTATGATAGTCAACCACGACTATAACTGGGTATGATAGTCAACCACGACCATAACTGGGTATGATAGTCAACCACGACTATAACTGGGTATGATAGTCAACCACGACTATAACTGGGTATGATAGTCAACCACGACTATAACTGGGTATGATAGTCAACCACGACTATAACTGGGTATGATAGTCAACCACGACTATAACTGGGTATGATAGTCAACCACGACTATAACTGGGTATGATAGTCAACCACGACTATAACTGGGTATGATAGTCAACCACGACTATAACTGGGTATGATAGTCAACCACGACTATAACTGGGTATGATAGTCAACCACGACTATAACTGGGTATGATAGTCAACCACGACTATAACTGGGTATGAAGCCTTGTGCCGGCATGAGCCAACTGTTCGTACGGTGACAGTGGAACGTATGATGATGTTAAGGATGTTATGTGCTAAGGTTATGGACTATGTGTATGAAATGATGTTTATGTTAAGTATGTTTAATAATGCTTTATGAAAACTAGAACTCACCAGCGTAAGCTGACTTGATTTAGCATGTATGTCAGGTTAAAGCTATGATAAGAGAAGGCAAGGAGCTCGAGCATCAATCCAGACGATCCGTTGGTGTCGGCAATTCGATATGATTTTGATACAGACACTTTATTTAATTCTGTTTATCAAACTATGTTTACATTTCCGCTGCATGATTATGAAAGTTTTTAGTTTAAGAGCTATGCGTTATGATGAAAACCAACCTCTGCGAGGTGCCCGGTTTCGGGGCCTCACAAGTTGGTATCAGAGCCATAGTTTGAGAGATCTTAGCATCCCAAATGCTAAGACTTAAACTGAGAATGGGATTAATCGACGCGGATTGCCAACCACGGATGAACGGATGCCACGAGCCGAATGTTTATGTTGAGTTAAAGGATAGAAGTAAGGTTATGTAAGTAGTTAGTGTCATGCACATTGTGGAGATGGGATGGGAAACGTTTAGAGCCTATGAGTTGGGTAAATGGTTAATAACACTTGATCAACGTCATTAACGATTTACAACACTTATTCCGTGCTAAACTAATTCCTGTACTGACTCATCAATTGTTGCATTATGTAGAAAGTTAAGATGGCCGGACAAAAGGGTAGACCACGTAAGCAACCACAGGAACCTGAAGAACCACGTGTCGAGAATGGAGACCCTGTCAACGAGAACGACCACGAGCACAACGAGCAACCGGAGAATGAAGACGAGTTCACTTTAGAGCCTATCGTGGTGAAGGCTATTTCTGATGAGGTCTGCAAAATAATGGATGAGAAGCTACCAGCCTTGATTGCTAAGGCACTGAAGGATGCTTTAAAAGATAAGTCAGAGGGAACTAAGGAAAGCACCAAAGAAGATGAGGTGGTGATCATCGAGACTAAGAGCGACGACTCTATGACTGGGAAATTGAAGGGTTGTGACTACAAGTCCTTCAAGGGATGTAACCCACCGACCTTTGATGGAAAGAAGGATGCTGTGGCTACTTGCCACTGGATATCTTCTATGGAGGCTGTTATCTCCATCAGTGAATGCCAAGTCGACCAATCTGTTAAGTTCGCAGCTCACTCTTTTGTCGAGGAGGCACTTCACTGGTGGAACACCATTAAGCAGTCCAAAGCTGCAGCCGAAATGGAGAAGATGACTTGGGACGATCTAAAGGAACTGGTCATAAAGCAGTTCTGTCCCAAGAATGAGCTGGATAAGGTTGAAAGGGAGTTTCTGGTGCTGAAAGCTGGAAGTTTGAACCACCGCCAGTACACGTCGAGGTTTAACGAGATGGCTAGACTTGTTCCTCACTTGGTTTCTACCGAGGAACGCAGGGTGAAGTTGTACATGGAGGGTTTGCCTCCCAAGGTTCGGATTCATGTGAAGGCGAATGCTCCCAAGACTTATGATTCCACTGTGGAGCTTAGTGGCATAGTTTGGGATGATGTTATGTCAGCCGAACCAGCCAAAGAAGAAGCAAAGGTGAAAGAGTCCTCCGGGACTAAGAGGGGTCGAACAGACCAACGAAAGTTTTCAGGCAAAAAGGTGAAGTGTGAGGATGCGAACCGATGCAGCAAGTGTGGAAAAATTCACACCGGACAGTGCTTGGTGGGCACTAATCTATGTTTCCGATGCGGAAAGACGGGGCATTTTTCCGGCAATTGCCCAAGTGCCACCAGATGCTACAACTGCAACGGGTTTGGACATCTGTCTAAAGATTGCAGGCAACCACGGGCCGATGCTTCGGGCTCGGGTAAGAAGGAAGAGAAAGGAAAGGAGAAGCAGAAGGCTAAAGCACGGGCTTTCACGATGACAAAGGATGATGCTATCGAGGACCCCGATGTGGTCACAGGTACCTTTTCTATCAACAATATTCCTGCTTCTGTATTGTTTGATTCTGGTGCCAGTATGAGTTTTGTGTCTTCTACTTTCTGTGATGGGTTATCTGGGAAGGTTAAGAAGATAGAGCGGGTATTTGATGTAGAGACGGCTATTGGTAAGATGACCAGGGTGACTGAGGCTATTGATGATTGTTATGTTGAGATAGAAGGTCATAGGTTCCCTGTCCGATTGTTTCTTATTACCTTAGGAGGATTCGATGTGGTTTTGGGTATGGACTGGTTAGCCAAATATGAGGCTAACATTGTATGTCGACGAAAGATGATATGTTTACGTGCGATGGATGGGAGCTTTGTGACGGTTTATGGTGATAAAGCGATGTATGCGCCTAAGATCATTTCGATGATCACGGCTGATGTTATGATGAGGCGAGGGTGTGTAGCCTATTTGGCCTACGCGATTGAGGAACGTACGGATACGAGGATGATTGATGATGTTCCCGTGGTGTGTAACTTCCCCGATGTATTCCCTGAGGAATTGCCTGGATTACCACCCGAACGGGAAATTGAGTTCCAGATCGACTTAGTGCCGGGGGCACAACCCGTTGCCAAAGCACCGTACCGTTTAGCTCCAAACGAGATGAAGGAAATGATGACCCAGCTACAAGAACTCCTTGATAAAGGTTTTATACGACCGAGTGTCTCTCCGTGGGGAGCACCGGTGTTGTTCGTTAAGAAGAAAGATCGAAGTATGCGTATGTGTATCGATTACAGGGAACTGAATAAGTTGACCGTAAAGAACAGGTATCCTCTACCTAGAATTGATGACTTGTTCGATCAATTGCAAGGTGCAAGCTGGTTCTCAAAGATAGATCTCCGATCCGGTTACCATCAGTTGAAAGTTCGAGAGCAGGATATTCCAAAGACTGCTTTCCGTACGCGTTATGGACATTACGAGTTTCTCGTTATGTCGTTTGGATTGACGAATGCTCCCGCAGCATTTATGGATTTGATGAACAGGGTATGTCGACCGATGCTGGACCGATCGGTGATAGTGTTTATTGACGATATTTTGATTTATTCAAAGAACGAGGGAGACCATGCTTGCCACGTACGTGAGGTATTGGAGATCCTGAGGAAAGAGAAACTTTATGCTAAATTCTCCAAATGCGCTTTCTGGTTACGAGAGGTACAGTTTCTGGGTCACGTGGTGAACCCAGAAGGCATTATGGTAGATCCAGCTAAAGTTGAAACGATTATGAAATGGAGCCCTCCAAAGTCACCTACGGAAGTACGCAGTTTTCTTGGTTTGGCCGGTTACTATCGGAGATTTATTCAGGACTTCTCCAAGATAGCGACGCCACTGACGAAGCTCACGAAGAAAGACGTAAGGTACGAATGGGGTCCAAACCAAGAACAAGCGTTTTCAGTGCTAAAGGAGAAACTTACCCAAGCTCCTGTTCTAGCACTGCCGAATGGAAACGATGATCTTGTTGTGTATGCCGATGCGTCACGACAAGGGTTGGGATGCGTACTGATGCAAAGGGGAAGGGTGATAGCTTATGCTTCGCGCCAGCTAAAGATTCATGAGGCTAACTACCCAACCCACGGTCTTGAACTCGCTGCAGTGGTGTTTGCATTGAAAATATGGAGGCACTATCTGTATGGAGTAAGGAGTACCATCTATACCGACCACAAGAGCTTGAAGTACTTCTTCGAGCAAAAGGATTTGAACATGAGGCAGAGACGATGGCTTGAGCTTCTAAAGGATTACGATTGTGATATTCTATATCACCCGGGAAAGGCCAATGTGGTGGCGGATGCCCTGAGTCGCAAGACTGATCATCCTGCCATACGAGTAAAATCGTATAGTTTGGTAATAACACCAAACTTTCTGAATGAGCTCAAGCAGGCGCAACAGGAAGGATTGAAAGAAGAGAATGTGGGTTTTGAACGTGTCTTCGGGCAAGTCAAGAACTTGGAAGACAATGATCACGGTGTGAAAGTACGATTCGGTCGTATGTGGGTACCCAGAAATGGGGACATTCGGTCGAGGATTTTAGATGAAGCCCACAAATCACGTTATTCTGTGCATCCCGGTGCGACAAAGATGTATCAAGATCTTCGGAAAGATTATTGGTGGCCGGGCATGAAGTTTAATGTGATGCAGTATGTGAACAGGTGCCTTACTTGTGCTCAAGTGAAGGCTGAACATCAGAAGCCCTACGGATATGTGCAACCTCTAGAGGTACCAGAATGGAAATGGGAACACATCACCATGGATTTCATCACCAAGCTACCGAGGACAGCTAAGCGGCATGATACCATATGGGTGATTGTGGACCGACTGACGAAGAGTGCACACTTCCTTCCTATCAGGGAAACGTATACGTCCGAAAGGTTGTCTGAGTTGTTCGTGAAAGAGATTGTGGCCAGACATGGAGTTCCTGTCTCCATTGTGTCAGATCGGGATACGAGGTTTACTTCCAGATTCTGGAAGCAGTTTCATGACGCCATGGGAACGAGGTTAAATATCAGTACCGCCTATCACCCTCAGACGGATGGACAGTCGGAAAGGACTATCCAAACGTTGGAGGATATGCTTAGGGCGTGCATTATCGATTTTGGAGGGAGCTGGGATGACCACTTGCCATTGGTGGAGTTTTCTTATAACAACAGCTACCACTCCAGCATCGGAAGGCCCCCATATGAGGCGTTGTACGGAAGACGATGTAGAACCCCGGTATGCTGGGGTGAAGTTGGACAGAAAGAAATGGGAAACAAGGCTGCCGTGATTGATATGGCGGAAAAGCTACGGGTGATAAAAGCACGTATGAAAGCTGCACAAGATCGCCAAAAGTCTTACGCTGACAAGCGCCGAAGACCAATCGAGTTCGATGTTGTTGATCGAGTGTTGCTGAAGGTATCACCTTGGAAGGGAATCATTCGATTCAGGAAGAGAGGAAAGTTGAGTCCGAGGTACATCGGACCGTTTCAGATAAAGGCAAGGATAGGGAAAGTCGCGTATCGACTGGACCCACCAGAGGAGCTGAACGGGATTCATCCTACCTTCCACGTGTCACATCTTAGGAAGTGTTTGGCAGACGAGCTAGCACATGTTCCTTTGGATGACATTGAGATAGATGATCGACTGAACTACATTGAAGAGCCAGTTGCCATCATGGATACAAAGGAAAAGCAGCTACGGAATAAAACGGTTCGTCAAGTAAGAGTTCTGTGGAAGCATCGGAAGGGTTCAGACACGACGTGGGAAGTGGAAGACGAGATGAGGAAGTTGTATCCACATTTGTTCGATATGTAACGAAGCAGGTTTCGGGACGAAACCTAATGTAAGGAGGGGAGACTTGTAACATCCCAAATTTTCTAAATGCAAGTTAACCGAACTTACGAATGGGTAACGGATAATTAACTTGTAGGAAAATAAACGAAAAATAACCAAGGCTAGCATTACAGAACGTGTACTCGAAATGGTAAGGTTTCGAGTACACCCATTTCGAGTACACCCCAGTTTTGGGCACAGGAGTTTTCGAATACGGGGATCCTCCCTATAAATACCAGTGCCTTGGGAATAGTGCGAACCTTTGGTTGGAAGCACAGTTACTTTTGAGTACTCGAAGTAAAAGCTCAAGAACATCAAGAATCGAATTTTGATCGACCAAACAAAGGAGGAAACGCACGGGATTCTACCAGGAGAATCAGCTACCTTCAAGTAAGTGATCCATGTATAGAAAGCTGGATTTTTATACAAAAGTTAGGATGGTCATACAAAAAGGGGACTTATGCATAAAGCTCACATCTTTATGCATAAAGTTCGGAACTTTGAGGTTCCAGTGTGTAGATAACCCCCTAAGGAACCTAGAACTAGCTCCCCAAAGTCTTAGATGAATTTCTGAGATGTTTAAAGACGAAAGTAATGAGTACACGAAATCATGTACAAAGGGTACTCGAAATCATACTTGGGTTATTTCGAATACATAGGTTTCGTGTATACTATTTCGAATACATGGAATATTTCGAATACGTGGAATATTTCGAATACATGGAATATTTCGAGTACATGGAATATTTCGAATACATGGAATATTTCGAGTACATGGAATATTTCAAGTACTAGCTATTTCGTGAACTATGGAATTTCGTGTACATGGAAACTTAATGGAATTCAAGGGTTTCGAATACTTAGCTAAGTTTCGGGAACTTGTACTCAGTAAGGGGGACTAGTAGGCTATAAAGACTTAGGAAATATTCTAAGTCTAAGAATGGTATATGATGATACGATGTAACTGATGTAGGTTCTTAAGTCTTGGCTAAGGAGTTCAGCTAAGGAAACGAGAGTCTACTATAAGGTGAGTTCTAGACGCCCTATTTCATGTTAATTTGTTTTGGGCTGGCATACATGCTTATGGTTATGTTATGATGTTATGTGCTTATGATGATGATGATGAATGAATGATGATATGGCCTGACTATGCATGCATGTTTATGTGTTAGAAGGATTTATGCATGAAAATATGATAAGTATGATGAATGCATGATAACTGAGTTATAATAATGAATAACATGATATGATAACGATGCTAGCATATGACATGATGATGACTTATGGTAACATGCTTCATGATGATAACTATGAGAATAGTTATAGGAGTATGACAAGGTTCTAGGTTGCTAGGATGGAAGTATGATACGTAGGCGTGATGCTATGATGGTATAATGAAATGATGCTAGTATGACATGCCTAAGATGGCATGATGACTGCAATGAATGATGTTATGATGATTATGATAAAGGATGATATAATGCTAGTATATCATGTATGACGAACGAACAATGTTCCTATACGCGTTATAGGACATGTATGAAAGACGTACCAGTTCTTGTGCTGAGTAGGTATGAGAGTCAACCACGACTATAACTGGGTATGATGGTCAACCACGACAATAACTGGGTATGATAGTCAACCACGACCATAACTGGGTATGATAGTCAACCACGACCATAACTGGGTATGATAGTCAACCACGACTATAACTGGGTATGATAATCTACCACGACTATAACTGGGTATGATAGTCAACCACGACTATAACTGGGTATGATAGTCAACCACGACTATAACTGGGTATGATAGTCAACCACGACTATAACTGGGTATGATAGTCAACCACGACTATAACTGGGTATGATAGTCAACCACGACTATAACTGGGTATGATAGTCAACCACGACTATAACTGGGTATGATAGTCAACCACGACTATAACTGGGTATGATAGTCAACCACGACTATAACTGGGTATGATAGTCAACCACGACTATAACTGGGTATGATAGTCAACCACGACTATAACTGGGTATGAAGCCTTGTGCCGGCATGAGCCAACTGTTCGTACGGTGACAGTGGAACGTATGATGATGTTAAGGATGTTATGTGCTAAGGTTATGGACTATGTGTATGAAAGGATGTTTATGTTAAGTATGTTTAATAATGCTTTATGAAAACTAGAACTCACCAGCGTAAGCTGACTTGATTTAGCATGTATGTCAGGTTAAAGCTATGATAAGAGAAGGCAAGGAGCTCGGGCATCAATCCAGACGATCCGTTGGTGTCGGCAATTCGATATGATTTTGATACAGACACTTTATTTAATTCTGTTTATCAAACTATGTTTACATTTCCGCTGCATGATTATGAAAGTTTTTAGTTTAAGAGCTATGCGTTATGGTGAAAACCAACCTCTGCGAGGTGCCCGGTTTCGGGGCCTCACAAGTTCTAGGAACACTATATTGTCTAAGGATTCCTTTAGAGATGCAGAACTTATCAAGAACATGATTCTTGAATTTTGTGCCATTATCACTCCTAATTGTCTTGACAGGAAGACCAAATTGTCTTTCAAGTTGAGTGATAAGAGCAATTATTTTATCAGTAGTCTTGTCTTTGCTGAAGAGGAAGAAGGTACAGCAAAATCTTGAGTAATCATCCACAACAACTAAGCAGTGTCTCTTTCTTGCCAAGCTGGCTACCTTCACTGTACCAAACAGATCCATATGAAGCAGATTGAGACAGTTAGTTGATTTGGATTCCTCAATAGACTTATGTGATGTTTTATGTTGCTTTCCCTTTAAGCAAGATTCACACTGACCATCAAAGTGAAATTCTTTGTAGTACAATCCTCTTACTAAAGAAAGGGTAGAAAGCTTGTGAAGAGTTTGATGGTTAAGGTGACTGAATCTTCTGTGCCAAAGAGTAGTTTCAGAAGATGATGCTTTGGCTATCAAACATGTAGGTGAAGATGTTAGAGAATCAGTAGTCATGTCTACAACATATACATTTCCACTTCTCTTTGCCGTTAGCAGAGTATGTTGATCAATTAAGATCTTTATTTTTGAATTTATTTCAGGAGAAAGAATTTTACAACTGTTCTTGGTGAAAAATGAACTAAAGTTCTTGTCCGCTAATTGAGAAACACTCCAGAGATTAAACTTGAGGTTTTCAACTAAGCTTACATATTTGAAGTGCAGTTTTCCACTAAGGACAGAACCAGACCCTACTATCCAACCCTTTCCATTATTTCCAAATGAAACAAATCCTCCATTCGATGGAATGAAGTTATTTAATATGGATCTGCATCCTGTCATGTGCCTTGAGCCTCCACTGTCCACAACCATAGATGATTTTGGTTTGAAGAAGGTCTCTGTACATGAGGATCAAATGCAATAGGATAGATATGGGTCATTATTTATTTTTAGAAGAAAGAAGAGAACATTTTAGATGCTTATTTGTTTTGCTGAGTGTTATTCATCAACTTCTGCATCATCTGTATCAGCTTTTGCTGATTTTGATGCAAGATGTTGATTTGTGAATCCACGGAAGAAGGGTTCATAGCAGCATGAGAATAGGAAGCAGGAGTCACCATGGGATAAGAAGGTGGTGTACTAAGAATGGAAGGTCTAGGAGATGCAAGTAAAGGAGAAGACAAGTGAAGAGATGAATGGGTGTTTGGTCTTATTGCACTGTTAGCTGATGGTCTATTAGCTTTCTTGGACTTTTTCATCTTATTGGGGGGATTTCCTTTAGATGAAGAAGCCTGTTCAGCTTTCAATTTTTCAGCATTCAGTCTATCTCTAGCTTTCTCCAAAGGAGTTTTTGTCCAGCAGTTTTCAGTGGTGTGATTGTACTTGAAACACTTCAGACAAGCAGGAGATAGTGAAGAATAGTTAGGAATGAATGGCTTATTTGCCTTCATTATTGGATAAGGTGGGTGTGGATGAGAAGGATGGAATTTAATGTCAACCATGGGCCTCTTTCCTTTGTCAAGATAGTCCACAGGGTTATCAGAGGTTTGAAGTAGTGTTGTACTTTCTGAACTTTGAGTAGAGCTCATGGATGGAGCTATCTCAGTTTGTTCAGAAGAATTATTGTTATGATCACTTTCTAGGTTGTCTCTTCCAGTTTTTCCATGTTAGTATCTGTGGGATATACAAATGTTGGAAACTGTCTAGGTTGATACACTCTTGGAGGTGTGATCTTTATGGCTGGAATTTCATCAGGGAGAAAGGTAGGGGATAGAGGTTCAGAAACAATTTCATTTATATTATTGTCAATCGGGGCATAGTCCTCTGGAGGACTAGAATGATTGTACCCGATTCCAAACTTAGCCTTACTGTGAACTTGCTTTCCCAGAAGCATTTTGAATCCTTTGCAGGATTCAACCACTTTTCACAGCTGACTTTGGTTTGAGACAGTTCATATCTACAAGCCGCATATTTTTCATTTTGCAAAGAAAATAAAGCTTGTAGGTTGGATTTTTCAGTTTTTAAGATAGAAATTTGGCTATCTTTATTCTTTATTAACTTTTCTACTTCTGAGATTTTACTAGCTAGTAGTTGCTCCATTTCTTGATTTTTTTGTTGAAGCAACATGTTGGCTTTCTTTATATTTGCAAAAGCATCAATGCACGCACTGGTGCACAGTTTTTCAAGAGTAGAAGAGGATACCTGCGCATCAGAAGATTCTTCTTTAGGTTGATCAGAAGAGGTGGAATCTTCACCAACAACCATAAGAGCAAATTCTGTTGGCTCAGAAGTGATGAGGGCATAGCCTACATCTTCGGGCATGCTGCTCCAGTCTTCGTACTCTTGGGTGAAAAGAGCAGGTTGACTAGAAGATGAAGACTGGATAGCAGGTCCTGGTGCATTTATTTGAGGAGGAGATGGTGCAACAATCTGAAGTGGGGCAGGAGTGAGCTGGTGCACACTACCATTGGCAGCTTATACAAATTGTACATTGGTAGAAGGAGAGTTTTGTACAATGTGAGCTGTCTCCTGAGATTTGTTGTGCCTTTTAAAATGTGAGGAAGAAGAAGATAAAGGTGCGGTAGAAGTATGTGATTGTGTGTTTGGGAAAGTCACATAAGGTGAAGAGTTAGAGTTGGGAGGGGGAGCATTTTTGTATTCCCTGGAAAAGTGTCCAGTGCCGTAAAATCTTTAGCATTGGACTTTAGCCTTTTTTAGACCAATCCAGGTTTTCCCATGGATATCAGGAAATTTTCTTCCTGTCCTATTGTAGAACTTGTTAGTTCTCATGCTCGAGAGGGCAAGTTAATGAAGGATATCCATCTCTTCCAAGTCATCATTTGGAATCTGATAGAGATCATCCATGATGAAACACAAATGATCAGAATTGAGAGAATGGTCATCACAAGAAGAAGAAGAGGCGATGCCAGTAGTTATGTCAATGTACTCATCATAACCCTGATCATTTGTCTCAGAGTTATGACTAAGAAGAGCTGTGTTCCATTGAACGTACTCTTCTGTTGATTTACTAGACTTTATTACTTTTCTTTTCTGGTCAATCTCCCGCTCAAAAGTGATTAACTTACCCTGGAGTTGGGTAAGTGAGAGTTTGCCGAAGTCTGGCGAAGATCTCATGACTATGTAATAAGTTTCCCCTTTATCAGGAAGAGATCTCAAGAATTGATTAAGAACAGAAATAGGGGGTACACTTGACCATCTAATTTTAGTTCACTTAAGAGAGAAGTGAACCTTTCAAATTGCTGAGTCAGTGACTCATTATTTAGTTGGCAGAATGTCTCATACTGTTGAGCCAATATCTCCCTTGTATTGGCCACAACATCATCGGTGCCACCGAACTGCTCTTTTAGAGCATCCCACAAGTCTTTAGCAGACTCGTGGTGAAGAAGACCAGAATATATCTCATTCGGGAGGGCAATGTCCAGGTGAGCATGTGCCTTGACATCAAGCTCCAATTTCTGGAAGTCTTCTGTGACAATTGCAGTTGAGAATTACGTCATCGATGACATGAGCACATTTGGTCGTTCTAGAAATCCACATTCATTTGACGATTGAAATAACTACAGGTTGATAGTACATGAGAAATGATGAACGTGGGCGAAAACCGTGTACAAAACGGAGTTACGGATTGTCCGGAATCGAAAAACGAAGAAAAATTTCTAAGTATTGAACTTTTGGACTCGTCGCGGTACGCTAAGGATTGGTTGAGGGTTCTCGGCGGTACGTGATAGTCGAAAAATATCTGATTTCTTCGGATTTCTTTGCGGTGCGTGAAGCCCTTTTTGGCTTCTCTTCGCGGTACGCGACGGGTGAGGCGGTGGAAAAAGTTGATTACTTCATCAAGGTTTAATGCAGAAGATTATTATCTTCTTCTTCTCGAACATATACGCTCAAACACACTCACCAGACGAAATTCTAGAATCCAAACTCAAATTTGAAGCTGCCAAACTCCACGGATCGCACCAGGGATCGTGTTTACAAGTTCTGATCGCTGTTTTACGGTTAAAACTCCGTCAGATTAGGTAATGATTCGTTTTAACCTTCTAGTTTGAAAATGGTTGATTAGATCTTGTTTTTAAATGTAATGGTATAGCTAGGGTTGTTGATTATTGCCAAGATGATGGCTAGGATTGATTATAAACGAAGAACATGATGTTTTAACGGGTAAATCCTTGTTTTGATCCGTTGTAATGCCCGGTTTGCATGAAATCATACCCATGATTATAATGGTTTAAACCATTTGATTTTGACAATGTAGGTGATTAGTTTGATTGAACTTTGAAATGCAAGGTTAAATCCAAGTGTTTCAAACTAATCACAATCATTAACATACTTATTGGAACGATTATCTGATGTTTATGATAATAGTCAGATTAGTATGTTAAACATGGTTGTTAATCCTATTCTAATGCTACATTGTGATATTTCATGATATTTGGGTAATCGATAACAAGGATTGATCATTCCTAAGCCATTAATCTGTCTAGAAACTGTTTTAGCATTATAATCAACAACATTAACTATTTGGTTAATCTGAGACTAGTCTGATTAATCAAGAGTGTCACCAACCTTGTATTTGGAACTTCATTCAGTGTAGGTTCCTACATTATCATACATTGTATGATATAACACTAAATGAATCAATTAAATACTTAATATCAGTTTGATGACTTTCAAAGCAATGTCTTTGATATTGAACGTTCAGAAAGATCTAATCAGTAAGTTAAAACCTAAATAACTCATTAAAAATAAATAAATGCAGAATCACCTCTTTATTATCCGTTGCGAGATATTCTGCTACTTCTTAAGTTATCAGGTGAGTTTCGTACAACCCTTTTTCATTTTAGTGTTGTACAAATATCGAGGAATTTCTGTAAATCGAGTTCTGAACATATGATATGTATCACTGTTATCTTTGTGATTTCATGTGACTCTTGTGTGATTTAATGGGATTTTGCCGTTAGTATCTCTATCACAGTATCAAAAGCCCTCATTCTTTGAAACTGTATCTAGTGAACCCATGTGGGGCCGAACAGGAAACATTGATAGTACTATTGGCTGACAACCCATCTGCTGGGAGGATTGCATCTCCCCTGGTGTGAATGTTTGTTACCTGTTTCTGAAATACCGACGAGTAGTATCTTCGTAAAACGTAAAACTGTCCGAAAGGAACTAGATACGGGTCCCATGGTTATCTGAACTGTATATCTTGAAATTTTGCATATCATATTGTTTAATTACTAAACCTTACGAACTCACCAGCTTTGTGCTGATGTTTTCAAATCAAACATTTTTGCAGGTAGATAGTGATTCCGGTGAGACTGCACTTCAGAAACTTGTAACTGAATAAGTTAATGTTGTAATGTGAATTGTAATAACGAACCATGTAATGTAATTATCCTAAGTTAATCTGCGTGCTTGTGATATCGGATCAAGTAAGTCACCCCTCATCTTTGAGACATCACCACTGTGCTTCCGCGACCATTTCAGTGACATCATCAATAGGTGAAGAGAGGTGGGGGTATGATAGGGTGGTATCAGAGCCACAGGTTATAGAGAATTAGGTTGACTTAGAGACCTAGACTATAACCATAGGCTCGAATAGTGACACAGAGAGCACCGAACATAACTAATGAACAAAACTTGTTTTGAATGAAGCCAGAATAATCAGGTGGTACAAATTCTAGTTATGAGTGGCCAACATAACTGAAATTTGCAACACACGTGCGTTCTTGTTTAATTTAATTCAAGTAGAACAATAACAATCTTAAGGATGAGTAGTTGCTCTGAGATAGGAAGAGATATCATATCATGTTTGTGTTGAATATTATTATTCAATATTTATCTCATGATAGTGATCTAGAAATTTTGTTTGATTAGCGATGGCGAATCCAGGAGAGCATTATATTTATCAGAGATTTCCCTACGTTATTTTGGACGACACTCCTAGCGATAGTTCTGGTTCGAGTTCGGATGCCGCGCCATTACAGGCATCATCAGAGGAATCCCAGGCTGGTCCGCAAGTGCCAGCCACACCACCACCACCATCACCATTACTACCACCACCAACATCCCCAATTGTACCTAGTCCTCTCCATAGAGAGTTCCCGTCTGGGACGGGGTGCGACGGATGCGGGGACAGGCCCGTAAGACCACTGGGCTACCCCCACGACACCAGATGGCTTCGCGGGATGAGCCTCAGGTTGTTCACGAGGTGGGAGAATCCTCCTACCAAGTCGAGCTACGGGCCCGGATGCAGCAGGTCTCCCAAGACCTGCAGGGCCTGAGACAGGACCTACACCAGCACCATACTACCCTTAAGGATACATGTACCACCGTACTGGAGATCCTCACCTCACACCTGACTCTTATGGAGCAGGTGAACGTTATGGGTATTGACACCCAGGCTTGGAGGACGACCGTGGAGGAGTGGCTTAGGAGGACTTGGAGGCTGGTGCTAGTTGCTGCATTTCGGCAGCAAGTTGTACTTTTGAGAAAGAGATTGCAGGGATGGATCTGGATGCTTGGTATGATGAGTATCGAGGCTAGACTTCTGTGTTTAGCTATAGTATTAGCTACTATAGCTATTGTGCTAGCCTGCTTACCATATTTCTTACGGTAAGTCTGATCGTGCATCTTACATTTTTGGGACTCTTCATTGTATATACCGCGGACGAATAGGTTATTATCAGTATGGGTCTTATTGTAACACTCTTTTGTATCGAAACTCTATGATTGTATAAAACGATGATGTAATAATAGTGACGTGTTTTACTTTTGTGTACTCTGTTGTGTTTTGTATGTGATATCGCATCGTAAAATACCTGGTGAGGTATTCTGTCATCATGAAATACCTAGTGAGGTATTCTGTCATCGTAAAATACCTAGTGAGGTATTCTCTCCTCGCAAAATACCTAGTGAGGTATTCTGTCCTCGTAAAATACCTAGTGAGGTATTCTGTCCTCGTGAAATACCTGGTGAGGTATTATGTCATCGTAAAATACCTAGTGAGGTATTCTGTCCTCGTGAAATACCTAGTGAGGTATTCTGTCATCGTAAAATGCCTAGTGAGGTATTCTGTTATCATGAAATACCTAGTGAGGTATTTTGTCATCGTAAAATACCTGGTGAGGTATTCTGTCATCGTAAAATACCCGGTGAGGTATTCTTTCATCGTAAAACACCTGGTGAGGTATTCTGTCCTCGTAAAATACCTGGTGAGGTATTCTGTCATCGTAAAATACCTAGTGAGGTATTCTGTTATCATGAAATACCTAGTGAGGTATTCTGTCATCGTAAAATACCTGGTGAGGTATTCTGTCATCGTAAAATACCTGGTGAGGTATTCTGTCCTCGTAAAATACCTAGTGAGGTATTCTGTCCTTGTAAAATACCTAGTGAGGTATTTTAGTCCTCGTAAAATACCTAGTGAGGTATTCTGTCCTCGTGAAATACCTAGTGAGGTATTCTGTCATCGTAAAATACCTAGTGAGGTATTCTGTCATCATAAAATACCTGGTGAGGTATTCTGTCATCGTAAAATAGCTTGGTGCTATCTCGTAAAATAGCTTTGTGCTATCTCGTAAAATAGCTTGTGTGCTATCTCGTAAAATAGCTTGTGTGCTATCTCGTAAAATAGCTTGGTGTTATCTCATAAAATAGCTTGGTGCTATCTCGTAAAATAGCTTGGTGCTATCTCGTAAAATAGCTTGTGTGCTATCTCGTAAAATAGCTTGTGTGCTATCTCGTAAAATAGCTTGGTGCTATCTCGTAAAATAGCTTGGTGCTATCTCGTAAAATAGCTTGTGTGCTATCTCGTAAAATAGCTTGGTGCTATCTCGTAAAATAGCTTGTGTGCTATCTCGTAAAATAGCTTGGTGCTATCTCGTAAAATAGCTTGGTGCTATCTCGTAAAATAGCTTGTGTGCTATCTCGTAAAATAGCTTGTGTGCTATCTTATAAAATACCTTGTGTGGTATATCGTAAATACCTTGTTTGGTATATCGTAAATACCTTGTGTGGTAACTTACCTATTGATTGTGTAACACATATCAAAGTCCTGTATAATAATATGTCAAAAACATATGTGATCATGAATCGAAAAACGAAAGATGTGTATTTCCTGTGAACAGTGACATATCAGTATTGGTATCATAACGCCGTGTGCTATGTGATACTATAACACATTTTGAGATAACAGGACTAAGTATGACTACAAATATCTGTATGATTATCGTATGTTGAGAACATATCTGAATTATATCAATGTAGTTATACCAATTTCTTAAGAATCACATATCGGCATGATTTTTCAGTACGACTGAAAATAGTTGAATTTTGTGATTGAAAGGGGTTATATCTTTAATGCTCTTGAACTGACCTGAGTTTGTCTGCATGTGAGCAGAACGATGGCTCCAAAACGAGGTCGACCAGCCAAGAAAGCTGGCAGGAATAATGTTAACCGTGAATCGGAACAAGTTCTGCCTATGAACGTAGAATCGAATCCGGATTCACGTGTTAATCCGGAAGTGAACATGGTTCCGCCTAGACATCTGGAAACGAACACTGTTCCACCCGTTGACCCAAACCAGAACACGGTTCCACCGACAACTCCCAGTGGATCAGTATTGAACGAAGAAATGATAGCACGAATAGTGAAAGAACAGCTATCTGCCGCTGGTATCGTAACGCCACACCAGCAACACAATACTTCGGGTTCTGGTGGGGACCAGGTGGAACAAAATGTTACTGGTGGACACATAGAAACTCATCATACCATTGGTACAACTACAACTGCTCCTGATCCACCACGACAGGGATGTACTTATAAGTAGTTTGCTTCCTGCAACCCTCCTACTTTCACAGGCAAGGAAGGAGCGGCTGGTCTTTTAAGGTGGATTGAGGAGATGGAAACCAAACTTAAAATCAGCCAGTGTTTGGAGGAGCATAAGGTGTCTTATGCTGCCTGTTCTCTGAAAGAATCGGCTTTAACCTGGTGGAATACCCAGGCAAAAACTCTGGGCACAGTTACAGTCGACTCGATGGGCTGGAACGAATTTAAAACTCTGATTAGATTAGAGTACTGCCCAATCACTGAAATTCAAAAGCTCCAGGTGGAATTCTGGAATCATTCAATGATTGGTGCTGATTGTCTAGCTTATACCGATCGTTTTCATGAACTCACTTGTTTACTTCCCAATATGTTTCCAATGGAAGCAGCTTTGATTGAGAAGTATATCAAAGATTTGGTTCCCCAGATTCGAGGAATGGTGACTGCAACTGAACCTACAACCCTCAAACAATTATGTTAACCACTAAGCTTACCGATGAGGCGGTAAGAAGTGGTACGCTGTCAACAAAAACTCAGACGGCCGTGGGCCGTAGTGATGTCGGTACCTCGAATGTTTCTAAAGGTACCAAACGAAAGTGGTTTGGAAAAATCGAGGCGAAAGCTCCGGCTGAGATCAACCAGAGCAAGCCAACTGTGAAAAACTATGGTGCTGCTATTCCTGAGAGGAAAACTTATACTGGGCAGGTGCCCAAATGCATCAAGTGTCCATATCATCATACAGGACCGTGTCCTGTTTGTGCCAACTGTAATAGGGTTGGACACTACACCAGATACTGTAATTTGCCTGCTCGTCAACCAAATCAAGCACCACGACAAACCACTCAAACAAATCGGTCATGCTTCAAGTGTGGAAGTCCTGACCATCTCATGCGAAACTGTCCAAACAATAACACCAATCCGGGAAATGAAGCTAGAGGGATAGCTTTTCAGATTGGTGCAGCCGAGGCAAGGCATGATGCAAATATTATCACTGGTACGTTTCTTCTCAATAATTTATATGCATCAGTGTTGTTTGATACAGGAGCAGATAAGAATTTTATTTCTCTTGAATTTGCATCATTACTCTTATTGCCTACTGTAAATCTAGAAACTCCCTATGTCATTGAACTTGCCAATGGCAAGTTGATCAAAACTAACAGTGTTATTCAAGGATGTTCCTTGAATTTGAATGATCACCTTTTTAATATCAATTTACTTCCTATTGAGCTTGGGATCTTTGATGTCGTTGTTGGTATGGATTGGCTTTATGATAACCAAGCGGAAGTTGTCTGTCAAAACAAGGTGATCCGTATTCCATTACCTAATGGTAATACACTGGTAGTTCAAGGAGAACGAGCTGGTAGAAAACTTGGTATTATATCTTGTATGCGACTGAGCACAATTCTTCACCCAAACATATCACAGACATCCCAGTAGTCAAAGATTTTCCTGAAGTATTTCCTGAGGACATATCAGGATTACCCCCAATGAGACAGGATGAATTTTGTATTGACTTGATCCCAGGCACTGCACCTGTTGCTAAAGCCCCGTATCGGCTTGCGCCATCAAAATGCAAGAACTTTCAGGTCAATTACAGGAACTTCTAGACAAAGGTTTTATTAGACCTAGTTTCTCGCCCTGGGGAGCACCAATTCTATTTGTGAAAAAGAAGGATGGTTCATTCAGGATGTGTATTGACTACCGGAAACTCAATAAATTGACAATCAAGAACCGTTATCCACTACCTCGTATCGATGATCTATTTGATCAATTGCAAGGTGCTACATATTTCTCAAAAATTGATTCGAGATCCGGATACCATTAGTTGCGAATCCATGACGATGATATTTCAAAAACTGCTTTCCGAACCCGATACGGACATTACGAATTTCTATTAATGCCGTTTGGTTTAACCAATGCACCTGCAGTTTTCATATATCTGATGAATTGAGTATGTAGATCTTATCTGGATAAGTTCGTGATTGTTTTTATTGATGACATTTTTATTTATTCTCGAAATCAGCAAGAACATGCCCAACACTTTAAACTCATCTTAGAACTTCTAGCACGTGAACAACTATATGCCAAATTCTCCAAGTGTGAATTTTGGTTACGAGAAGTTCAATTTCTTGGGCATGTTGTAAATGAGAACGGTATTCAATTGGATCCCAGTAAGATTCAAGCGGTGAAACAATGGGAGACACCACGAACCCCGACTGAAATACGTCAATTCTTGGGGTTGGCAGGTTATTATCGCCGATTTATTAAGAATTTCTCAAAAATAGCCTTGCCACTCACCACATTGACCCAAAAGAATCAACCTTTTATATGGGGTTCCCAACAGGAGGAGGCATTCCAACTGTTGAAACACAAACTCTGCAATGCACCCATACTAGCATTACCAGAAGGTACAGATAACTTCACGGTATATTGTGATGCTTCCCGTCAGGGACTTGGGTGTGTTTTAATGCAGAACGACAAGGTAATTGCTTACGCTTCTCGACAGCTGAAAGTATACGAGAAAAACTATACCAGTCATGATCTAGAACTTGGTGCAGTGGTGTTTGCACTCAAGATTTGGAGACACTATCAATACGGAACCAAGTGTATTGTATACACTGATCACAAAAGTCTTCAACACATTCTAGATCAGAAAATGTTGAACATGCGACAAAGGCGATGGGTAGAGCTTCTGAACGATTATGATTGTGAAATCCGTTATCAACCAGGCAAGGCGAATGTCGTGGCCGATGCCTTGAGTCGCAAGGAACGAGTCAAACCTTTACGTGTGAGAGCGTTAGGTATGACTATCCAAACCAGTCTAATTCCTCATATTAGGGAAGCTCAGCAACAAGCTTTACAAGCAACAAACTACTTAGCTGAGAACCTAAGAGGATTAGACAAACAACTTAAAACCAAAGCTGATGGAGTTCTGTATTTCAAAAGCCGAATTTGGGTTCCTTTATTCGGTAACTCTAGAACAATCATCTTGGATGAGGCGCACAAATCCAGGTATTCTATTCATCCAGGTGGTGGTAAAATGTATAAAGATCTTAGAGATTTTTAGTGGTGGCCTGGAATGAAGAAACACATAGCTGAATACGTGGATCGATGCTTAACATGTCTCAAAGTTAAGGCTGAACATCAACGACCTTCTGGGTTATTGAAACTACCTGAGATTCCCATGTGGAAATAGGATCAGATCTCTATGGATTTTATTACTAAACTACCCAGAACATCACGTAATCATGACTCTATATGGGTTATCGTTGATCGCCTTACGAAATCTGCGCATTTCTTACCCATTCGAGAGGATTATTCTATGGATTTACTCGCTAAACTTTATGTTAATGAGATTATATCTTGACATGGAGTACCAATCTCTATCATTTCTGACAGAGATAGTCGATTTATGTCACGATTTTGGCAAACTTTTCAGAATGCACTGGGCACACAAATCAATATGAGCACAGCTTATCATCCACAAACAGACGGGAAGACTGAACGAACAAATCAAACTCTTGAAGACATGCTCAGAAGCTGTGTGATTGATTTTGGAGGTAGTTGGGATATTTATCTTCCACTTGTTGAATTATCATACAATAACAGCTACCATACCAGTATTCAATGACCTCCATTCGAAGCACTCTATGGACGCAAGTGTAGATCGCCTATCTGTTGTTCAGAGGTAGGTGAAAGTCAGATCATAGGTCCAGAATTCATTCAAGAAACAACTAATAAGATCACAGTCATTCAAGAACGAATTAAAGCTGCTCGCGATCGTCAAAAGAGTTATGCTGATAATCGTCGTAGACCTTTAGAATTCCAAATCGGTGATCGAGTAATGTTGAAAGTTTCACCTTGGAAGGGCATTTTCAGATTTGGAAAGAGAGGTAAACTTTCACCAAGATTTGTAGGTCCATTCAAAATTCTTGAACGAATTGGACCAGTAGCCTACAGACTTGAGTTACCTCTCGAACTCAGTAACATTCACGATGTCTTTCATATATCAAATCTGAAAAAGTGTCTAGTTGACGAATCATTGATCGTACCTCTCGAAGAAATTCAAATTAATGAAAAACTTCAGTTTAATGAAGAACGAGTAGAAGTGATGGATCAAGAGGTGAAAGTATTAGAACGTAGTCGCATACCAATCGTTAAAGTTCAATGGAATTCACAACGTGGACCTGAGTACACGTGGTGTGAAGATCGAATGAAAGCAAAATACCCACATCTATTATCATAAACGATTGTCATCAAGTAAGTCTTCACTAAATTTCGGGACGAAATTTCTCTAACAGGAGGAGACTGTGACAATTGCAGTTGAGAATTACGTCATCGATGACATGAGCACATTTGGTCGTTCTAGAAATCCACATTTATTTGACGATTGAAATTACTACAGGTTGATAGTACACGAGAAATGATGAACGTGGGCGAAAACCGTGTTCAAAACGGAGTTACGGATTGTCCGGAATCGAAAAACGAAAAAAAATTTCAAAGTATTGAACTTTTGGACTCGTCGCGGTACGCTAAAGATTGGTTGAGGGTTCTCGGCGGTACGCGATAGTCGAAAAATATATGATTTCTTCAAATTTCTTCGCGGTGCGCGAAGCCCTTTTTGGCTTCTCTTCGCGGTATGCGACGGGTGAGGCGGTGGAAAAAGTTGATTACTTCATCAAGGTTTCATGCAGAAGATTATTATCTTCTTCTTCTCGAACATATACGCTCAAACACACACACCAGACGAAATTCTAGAATCCAAACTCAAATTTGAAGCTGCCAAACTCCACGGATCGCACCAGGGATCGTGTTTACAAGTTCTGATCGCTGTTTTACGGTTAAAACTCCGTCTGATTAGGTAATGATTCGTTTTAACCTTCTAGTTTGATAATGGTTGATTAGATCTTGTTTTTGAACGTAATGGTATAGCTAGGGTTGTTGATTATTGCCTAGATGATGGCTAGGATTGATTAATAAACGAAGAACATGATGTTTTAACGGGTAAATCCTTGTTTTGATCCGTGTTTGTAATGCCGGTTTGCATGAAATCATACCCATGATTATAATGGTTTAAACCATTTGATTATGACAATGTAGGTGATTAGTTTGATTGATCTTTGAAATGCAAGGTTAAATCCAAGTGTTTCAAACTAATCACAATCATTAACATACTTATTGGAACGATTATCTGATGTTTATGATAATAGTCAGATTAGTATGTTAAACATGGTTTTTAAACCTATTCTAATGCTACATTGTGATATTTCATGATATTTGGGTAATCGATAACAAGGATTGATCATTCCTAAGCCATAATCTGTCTAGATACTGTTTTAGCATTATAATCAACAACATTAACTATTTGGTTAATCTGAGACTAGTCTGATTAATCAAGAGTGTCATCAACCTTGTATTAGGAACTTAATTAAGTGTAGGTTCCTACATTATCATACATTGTATGATATAACACTAAATGAATTAATTAAATACTAATATCAGTTTGATGACTTTCAAAGCAATGTCTTTGACATTGAACGTTCAGAAAGATCTAATCAGTAAGTTAAAACCTAAATAACTCATTAAAATAAGTAAATGCAGAATCACCTCTTTATTATCCGTTGCGAGATATTCTGCTACTTCTTAAGTTATCAGGTGAGTTTCGTACAACCCTTTTCATTTTAGTGTTTACAAATATCGGGGAATTTCTGTAAATCGATTTCTGAACATATGATATGTATCACTGTTATATTTGTGATTTCATGTGACTTTGTGTGATTTCATGGGATTTTGCCGTTAGTATCTTATCACAGTATCAAAAAGCCCTCATTCTTTGAAACTGTATCTAGTGAACCCATGTGGGGCCGAACAGGAAACATTGATAGTACTATTGGCTGGCAACCCATTTGCTGGGAGGATTGCATCTCCCCTGGTGTGAATGTTTGTTACCTGTTTCCGAAACACTTTCTTAATGTTAGTGATAGACATTAAGATAACGAGGCATTAAGATATTTACCGACGGGTAGTATCTTCGTGAAACGTAAAACTGTCCGAAAGGAACTAGATACGGGTCCCATGGTTATCTGAACTGTATATCTTGAAATTTTACATATCATATTGTTTAATTACTAAACCTTACGAACTCACCAGCTTTGTGCTGATGTTTTTAAATCAAACATTTTTGCAGGTAGACAGTGATTCCGGTGAGACTGCACTTCACAAACTTGTAACTGAATAAGTTAATGTTGTAATGTGAATTGTAATAACGAACCATGTATTTGTAATTATCCTAAGTTAATCTGTGTG